>RCUC01000314.1:0-58501 GCA_003697995.1 Taxidea taxus jeffersonii | reverse complement strand
TAGGTTTCTCATCAAAAACCATGAGGGCCAGATGAAAAAAGCACATTTGCAAGTGCTGTCAGTTTGAAGGGAAAAAATTGCCAACCATGACTTGAGTATTGAAGGATAATATCCTTCAGGAATGAAGAGACAATCCAGACATTCTCAGATGAATGGTAATTAAAAGAATGGGTCATTTAGCAGATCTACCCTTAAAGAATGGCTAAAAGAAATTCTAACGACAAAAAAAAGAAAAAAAAAGATATAGCAAGGACTCATAGAGCATCATAAAAGACATAAAAGAAAGAACCATGGAAGAAACAGAAATGTAGGCAAATAAAATACTCCTCAGGAGTTTTACAAGTATAGAGATCCCTCTTTTGTCCAGTATGATGCTTGAATCTCGTTCTATTAATAACATTTTATGTGGGTATTCTTTTAGTTCATATTTGCCTGGTATATCCTGTTGTCATCACTTTGTTTTCCATTTTTCTGTGTTGCTTAGTTTCCAATGTATATTTTGTGAAGAACGTATTGCTGCATCTTTGGGCTTGTGTTAGTTTTTTTTTTAAATTAATTTTCGAGAAAGAGACCACAAGTGGAATGGGTGGGGGGAGGACAAAGGGAGAGGGAGAAGTAGGCTCTCTGCTGAGCAGGAAGCCCAACACAGAGCTCAATGCCAAGTCCCTGGGATCATGACCTGAGCTGAAGGCAGATGTTTAACCAACTGAGCCACCCAAGTGTCCCAGGTTTTTGTTTTGTTTTGAATTCAAACAGAGATTCTCTGCCTTTTGATGGATGACTTGGACTCATTTACATTTTTGGTAATAAGTTACATAACAGGTCTTATTCTGTGTTTTCCCTTGACCATACTTTATTGTTATTTCCCATTTTCCTCTTGTCTGGGTTTCCATTAAATAATCAGTTCTTGGGGTGACTGGGTAGCTCAATCTGTTAAGTGTCTGCCTTCAGCTCAGGTCACGATACCAGGGTCCTGGGATCCCTGCTCAGTGAGGAGTCTACTTCTTCCTCTTCCTCTGCCCCTCCCCCGATTGTTCTCTCTCTCTCTCTCTCAAAAATAAATAAAATCTTCTAACAAATTTTTTTAAAAGTCAGTTCTTTTGCTCTGGTTTGAGTGTTATACATGTACTTTTACCCTCATGGTACTTGTACCTAATTTATTAAAACTCACACCTATGTTTCTTCCCCACAACCCATCTATTTATCAAACTTGTGACTATGTATATCCTCCCTCTACTCAAGACAAGTAACTTAATCACCTTATTTGTGCATTTCTACTTCCCAACTTCATCCTCACTGGTATTAAAATTTTAGTGGAATTGTTATGTACATGTAGTTGGTGTCACCCTGTTTCACTACCTCTGTTCCCTAAAGATGATAACAAATCCTTTATTAAGTTATTTTTTGCCCTTACTGTCTTTTATATCCTAAAGCATCTTCCTGAACTCTTTTCCTTCTTGCTAACATACATCCTCCAAGAAAATTTCCAAGGTCTTGTATGCATAAGAGTAGCCTTATTTTGACTCATTTGCATGATACTTAATTAAAATATAAAATTCTAGATTCAAAGTCTTAATCTTTTACAATTTGAAAATATCATTACACTTTCTTCTGTAGTCAGTACTACTCGTGAACAATTAGGTTTATTTATTCAATTATTACTTATGAAAGGGCCACAAAATGCCAGGCACTGTTGTTGTTTTTTTTAAAGATTTATTTATTTATTCATTTGACAGACAGAGATCACAAGTAGGCAGAGAGGCAGGCAGAGAGAGGGGGGGAAGCAGGCTCCCTGCTGAGCAGAGAGCCCAATGCGGGGCTTGATCCCAGGATGCTGGGATCATGATCCGAGCTGAAGGCAGAGGCTCCAACCCACTGAGCCACCCAGGTGCCCCCAGGTACTGTTTTTGACACAAGGGATTTAGCAGTGAACTCTGTTTTATATGTGATCTGTTTTCTGTCTGGGGTTTTTTAGAATTTCTTGCTATTTATTGTGTAAGAGGTCATGAAGAGTGACTGCCAATTGACCTATTAGCTAGACCCAAGGAATGGGAGTCTCCTCACCCCCTCCCCTGACCTTGGAAATATATATTCTGCCCAGCATCCCCACAGTAGGAGTCATTTTGGGGATGCAGCCTTGAGAGAGTAATGTGTTATTGAGACCATGTGGACTGAACCCAGTTAAAGCCTGTATAGAAATTTTAAAGATTCTGGTGGGCAGCTGCAGAGATCATCTTGTCTCTTGAACGGCTGCTCAAGAGAACCTAGTATATAAGTTCCCTTGCTTATTAAAATTGCTGCCTACCAACCTGCAGTTGTCTTCCTTCAGTCTCTCCTTGCCATATATGGGGCCAGTTTCAAATCCCACCTAGGGAACTTCCAAGGTTGCAAATCAAAATTTATGTTGTTAGATTTTATTATAATATGTGGTGAGTTTTCATATTTTTCTTGTTTGACTTTCTAGGAGCACTTTCGATTGAAGTTCCTTAACTTTCATTTCTCTATAATCCTTGTTTATTATTTCTTTAAGTATTTTATCTGTTTATTCTTCCTTTCCTTTTAGGATTCTCATTATATAAGTAACTAGTCAGTCTCCATGTTGCTTAATATTTCTTTTATAGGGGCACCTGGGTGGCTCAGTTGTTAGACATCTGCCTTCAGCTCCAATCGTGATCCCAGGGTCCTAGGATCGAGCCCCGCATTGAACCCCTCGTCGGGCTCCCTGCTAAGCCCGAAGCCTATTCTCCCTCTTGCACTTCCCCTGCTTGTGTTCCCTCTCTCGCTGTCTCTCTCTGTCAAATATTAAATAAAATATTTTTTTAATTTCTTTTATATTTTTCAACTTTTTATCCATTTTATCCATCCAGAGTACTGCCCAGCTTTAAAATTCACTCTAGCTTTATACATTCTGGTATTCAATAAAATATTGAATATTTTATTTCAACCATTTATTTTTCACACATGGTTTTGTTTTTATGATACATTCTCACTAAATATTTCTTATGCCCTCCTTTATCTTTTAGGGCAGCTTTTTAAAAATACATATATTTTATCCTAAATGGTCCACTAATTCTGCTTCATCTTCTATAAATTGTCCAGTTTATTTTCTTTTTATGGCAACAGAGTTCTTCAGGTATTTCTTTTCCCCTGTAAACGTATACTCTTTAGGCCCAGGTTATAAGCTGGTAACACAGGAAGGGAAGGGAACCAAGCCCTGGAGTGTTTCCTCAATCTTCTACAACTCACCAGGACGCGCCCAAGCTGTAGATCGTATGTTTGTATGTAGAGAGGGCAAAGAGTATTTAGGGGGATTTGAGTTATTTTAAAAGCAGAGAATCTATGGCATTTACGACTCTCTTCCTACCAGATGATCTTGTCCCTCAGAGAACCTTTCTTTCTCTACCTCTTTTTTTTTTTACAGTAATTGCCTGGCTCAGTGTGTGTGTGTGTGTGTGTGTGTGTGTGTGTGTGTGTCAGAGTGGGAGAAAGCTCAATAAAACCCTTTGAGGTGGGTCTGATTGCATCTATTAATATCCACTCTTCTCCCGGCCCAGTTCTAGGACTACCCTGTGCAATGGTGAAGGAGTGGGCAAAGAATTACACAGGGTAATGTGGGAATAGATGGAAAGAATCACAACAAAACACCAAAAAGCACCCCAGTCCCTATAGCATCTCTCTGCAGTCTCCTTGTAGCATCTGTCTTCCATTGCTGGGGCCATGCCCTCCCTATCTACACACACACACACACACACACACACACACACACACACACACCCTTAGGACCAACTGTAGCCTTCCAGGGGGTTTCCAATCAATTTTTGTTTTAAAGATTTTTTTTATCTGACAGAGACACAGCGAGAGAGTAAACACAAGCAAGGGGAGTCGGGGAGAAGAGAAGCAGGCTTTCCGCTGAGCAGGGAGGCAGATGTGGGGCTCAATCCCAGGACCCTGGGATCAGGACCTGAGCCAAAGGTAGACGCTTATTGACTGAGCCACCCAGGCGCCCCTCCAATCAATTTTTCAATAGTTTCTCAATTCAATAACCTCCCTCCTTGCAATGGATATTCAAGTTGGGTTTTGGGAAAGGAGTTAGTCCTTTACATTAGGATGCTGTATTAGTAATCTTTTCTTTGTGTAGCAATATTACTATATACTTAGTGGCTCAATACAGCATACATTTATTATCACTCGGTATCTTTGGGTGAGGTCTGAGCACAGCTTAACTGGGTCCTCTGCAGCCAGCTATTAAGGTTTCGGCCAGGACTGGGTTCTCATGTGAAGACTCTACTAGAAATGATCCACTTCCAAGCACCAGGGGTTTGTTGACAGATTTTGGTTCTTGCTGGCTGTTGGCTGAAATCCACCCATAGTTCCTTGCCATGTGAGCCCCCCAACATCACACCCTTGCTTCATCAAAGCCAGCAAGAAGTCTCTAACCAAGACGCATGAGACATGTCATCTTTGATGTGTTCAGTTGTTTAACAGTAAGTCCCAGGTGCTACTTACACTCCAGAAGAGGGGATTATACAGGAAGAGAGGATTACACAACGGTATGAGGCACAGCAGGTAATGGGAACCAGAGAAGGAGCACCTTCTCGTGGGGACTAACAATCATCTTTCCTCAAAGTTTTGGAAAGCCATTTCAAAAGTTTTAAGCAGTAAAGGAACATTAAATTCTTGCTCTAGAATGATCACTGCCCAGAAAGTGTGGAGAATGGACACGTAGGAGAGAAAAATGGAGTTAGGGAAATCACGTAGGAGACTCAGTGTAATCCTCGTGAAATGGTGGTGGCCAGAGATAAGGGAAAGGCAGTGGGAATAGAGAGAGATGAACAAAACTGGAGAGCTGTTTAAAAATATAACAAATAGGACTTGGAGATAAACAGTGAAAAGGAAGAGTTGAGGATATTCTGGTTCTGGCTTTTGTGAATAGATTCGTGGACAGTGAAAACAGTTCACTGAGAACTGAAGAGAAGAGCAGTTTAGCTGTTTTTAGATGTTTAGAGTTTGAGGTGGGTAGCTTCGTGCAAGAGCAGAATCAGAGACTAACCGTGCTCCATTGAGCAAACAATCTCTAGATTACTTAAATTTTTATGGCTGCAAAGAAATCTGTTCCTCCAAATTTGTTGAAACTGGATGAGTCTTTTCAACTCATCTATTTCACGCAAGTTAGTTTTCAGTATCACAAAGCAGTCTATGACATACGGATACAGGAACATCGGTTTGGGTAGACAATCTGCTGTTCCCAAAAACACGCCTTTCACGTTGTTTGAAGGCAAAGGCTGAGTTTGGGGAGGACAAAAGTATGGGAAAAGCCATATCCTGTAATATAGTTTACAGGTAAGTCATTAGGGTTGAATTCCTCAGCAGCCCTCAGCACTGCGGGGCAATCCCACTAGCACACAAAGCTCGGGTACCGGCACCAACGCGGCTCAGTCTCTCTACGGTTCGCGCTCTCCCTTGGGTGAATCCGACACCAGCACCGCGGCCCGATACTCTCGCGAGAGGGAAGGAGACCACAGCTCCCTCGATTCTCCCAACCGCGCCACGTGTGCTCCCACCTGCAGAGAATCGGAGTATGGCAACGCCCGGGGGCTTCTGGGATTCGTAGTTCCGGGGCCGGCTGAGGCCTGGCAGCCTTGCCCCGCTCCTTCTTACGCATGCGCGACTCCGAGCTGGCCCAAGAAGTTCGTAGCCTTTGTCAGGCCCGGGATGGGAGGTAAGTTGGCCGTTCCCGTGGCGCTCTTCTCCGCTCAGCCCGGATGGTGGCCCCTGGGACATCAGTTCGTGCCGAGTCGGGGCCGGAGTGCACGTTTATGGAGGGGACCTCGAGGGCGGACCTTGAGCCCCATCCCTTCGCGCTCGGTCCCGAATCCCTCCCGCGGCTGCCGCCTCCCCGGGACGCGGGTGTGAGCGCGGTGCCGGCGGTTGCGCGAGGGGCGGGGCGCGGGGCCTTCGCGGGGCTTCCTCTGGGCAGAGCCCGGACCGCGGCGGGATTTGCCTGCGCGCCTGGTACCTGGCTGGTCCCTCGCGGCCGCTCGGTACCCCCAGGGACAGCTGCGGGCGGCAGAGACAGGCACCTGGCACCCAGCCTCAGGGATGCTGTCCCCGGGTTTCCAGGTTCCAGCCTCGTAGGTCCGAGCCAGGCTCGAGAGTGAGGAAAAATCCCGACCCGAGCTGATCGAAGCCTTCCAGCAGAGCCTCCGGAGGGAGGGCAGGAAGGAGGACGACGAGGCCGCGGGGGCTTCTCGCTGTTCTGCCCGGAGAAGTCTGAACTGGGTGGGCGATCGGAATATTCGGAACCCGGAGCAGGTAGTGGTCATGGAGACCGACTTGGCCGACAAGCCGGAGAAGAGAGGTAGGAGTTGCCGAAGTGTTGTTGAACTTGTGTTGTGGAGGGAGGAATTCTTTCCTCCCGAAGGGAAATCAGTTGCCGCACAGAAGGTGGCTCTTGGCGTCCGTCTCCTTTGTCTGGGGGACCGATGGGCTCTTGGAGCACGAAGGGCTTGGTGTGGGATCCACCCTCTCTCCTCTCCAGCTGGGCGCATAATGGACCCTTCAGGCCACCCCCAAAATCCGAGCGGAAGATTAGCTTCTAAAGCGTGAGCAGAGAGCCTCGATTACTTTTTCGCACACATTCTTCCAGATGATTATGCCAACCTAGCCTCAGTCGTGGGTCTGAGAATTTCGCTTTTTGGTTGGCAAAATATTTTCCACACCTTTTATGCCACTTTGCACGATTACCATGTGATTTCAATAAGCAAATCATTTTTTGTGTTATATAGGAGAAAGCGGGCCTAGAAGTCAGTGACTGACTGCCAGTTTTCCAGAGCAGTCTTTGTTGAAGTTTGGTCTGTGACCTCCTACATCAGGATTACCTTCCCCAGTGCCTGTTAGATTTCTAGATTGTACCATAGATTCACCTAATGATAATTATTTAGAGGTGGGATGCAGCAGTCTTCGTTTTAAATAAGCTTGCAGGGTGATTTCTGAGAACTACTGAGCCTGTTTTTTTGATATGGACATTAAGCTCAGGGAGAAAAATGACTTAGTTTTATCTGTGGATCAGTGCGTGCCATCTTTCCAGAATGTGTTAGAATTACAGCAACTGAGTGAACTTAAGTCCTGAGTACCAACAATTCTGGACATTTCTCCATGATCCCGGGATCCTGGGTTGTTTGGGGCTCCCTCCCTTCCTTTACAGTGTTTATAGGGAGCACCATTAGTATGGGGTGGGAATTTTCGACTCATAAATCTGAGTCACAGGATGGATCTGGGCCCTATCATTATACTGCTTTCTTGTCCTTAGCTCTGTCTTCCCAGGACTCTCCCTTTTCCCCAGAGCAGAGCACAGAAGAGGGAGATGTGGCAGCTCTGCGCCTCACAGCTAGATCCCAGGTGAGTGTGAGTCTCTACTGTATTAAAAATAATCCGTCTCCCCGTTATTTCTTGGAGTACAAATGCACTCCCTCGTTTGGTTTTTTTAGATTGATTTTATTTATTTATTTATTTATTTATTTGACAGACAGAGATCACAAGCAGGCAGAGAAGCAGGCAGAGATAGAGGAAGAAGCAGACTCCCTTCTGAGCAGAGAGCCCGATGTGGGGCTCTATCCCAGGACCCTGGGATCATGACCTTAGCCAAAGGCAGAGGCTTTAACCCACTGAGCCACCCAGGCGCCCCACTCCCTCGTTTTTGATATGGAGTTTCTGCTAGAGCCTGTATAGAGAGCTGGGTTCTAGCTCTAAGAGACTCCTTGAGTATCTAATGAACGTGGTAGAAAATGGCTTGTATGTACCCCTAGTACCTTCTCCGCCTAGTGTTTATTGTCATTATCAATAGGCATGTAGAAAGCATTGCCCTTCTTTGAACTTTTATGCTTATTTCTGTGCTTGAATAACATAGGAAACTATTCTGAAAGAAGATATGGCACATACCTCTTGAAATATATGTCTATCTAGGGGAAACAACATACATATGACTGTTAAACAGAAGCGTGAGAAAGCACTTTAAATGCTGAAGCAAATTATGAAAGCAAGGGTTCAAATAGTTCAAAGAAGTGCTAGAAGAGGAAAGCCTGTGGAGGATTTAATTTACAGACCTAGAATCCAGCCCTCTGCGATGATGAACATTGAAGTATTTTAGAGGTGAAGTGTTACTTCTGCAACTTACTTTCCAATCCCCCCACCTGAGAGAATATATCAAGGATTATTGAATTTGAGTGGTGGCTGTACCATATGGGTGAATAGTGTGTTAGTCTCTCACTTTTTTATATATTTGAAAGGTTTTTTTTTTTTTTTTAAAGATTTTATTTTTATTTATTTGTTAGAGAGAGAGAGAGAGCACAGGCAGACAGAGTGGCAAGCAGAGGCAGAGGGAGAAGTAGGCTCCCTGCCGAGCAAGGAGCCCGATGTGGGACTCGATCCCAGGACGCTAGAATCATGACCTGAGCCGAAGGCAGCCGCTTAACCAACTGAGCCACCCAGGCGTCCCAAAAGGTTTTTTTTTTTTAAGATTTATTTATTTATTTGACAGACAGAGATCACAAGTAGGCAGAGAGGCAGGCAGAGAGAGAGGAAGGGAAGCAGACTCCCTTCTGAGCAGAGAGCCAGATGTGGGGCTCAATCCCAGAACCCTGGAATCATGACCCGAGCCGAAGGCAGAGGCTTTAACCCACTGAGCCACCCAGGTGCCCCTGTATATTTGAAAGTTTTTATGAAAAGAAGGTGGGTAGGAGGAAAGAGCTCTCCATGATGTGTGTGCCATACCTCTGTTCGCTTTCTCTTTGCTACTTTAATCAGAGTGTAAAAAAGTAGACATTGCACATTGGTACTATTTGAAAAGTGACTTCTCAGGATCCCTTTTTTTTTTTTTTTAAGTTTTTTTTTAAATAAGTTTTTTTATTTATTTAAGCAATCTCCACACCCAACATAGGTCTTGAACTCATGACCCTGAGATCAGAGTCATACACTCTTGCAACTAAGTCAGCCAGGCATCCCTTCTCAGGATCCTTATATACTTGCTTATTTCCATTGGTTTCACAGCTGCCTTACAAGATTACTGAAGACTGTATCAGTCAAGAAGTTGTAAGTTGCAGCTCATGAAAATTCAGACTGGCTTAAGCAAAAAGAGTTATTGAGTAATGTAACTGAAAAATCCAAGTGTGGCTAGAAATAGAACCCAAACGGTAATATTAGTGTATTCTCTCCATTTCATTGAGTTTTGTTTCTCTCATTGGGTTCTCAAGCAGGCTTTTTTCCCTAGTGCCTGTTCCTAACAAATTCAAGCTTACATCTTCCTGTGTTGAAGACCACAGAAAAAAGTTATCTTCTCTCCTAGTCACTCGAGCCTAGGTCCTGGAATTAACTCTTAAATGGGTATTAGGTACATTCTGGCACCATTATTGGCCAGATATAATTGTAATTCTCTGATTAATTGGTGAGGCCTAGGGAATATACCTGCACACACTCATACAAATACACATCCCATCCATGAATCAGGGATGGAATTAGTAATACCTGAGCTATACTAACAGTAGCCAAGCGTAGTAGCCAGAGGAGAATCAGGGTGTAGGTACTAGAGGAGGGGTGAATGCTTTATATATTTCAACACTTTGATATTGGATTTAAGACTGTTAATAGCTTCAGGGTGGATTAGACCTTGTTTTTTTAAGATTTTATTTATTTGACACAGAGAGATAGATCACAAGTAGGCAGAGAGGCAGGCAGAGATAGAGGGGGAAGCAGAGAGCAGAGATAAGGCTGAGCAGAGAGCCCTATGCGATTCCCGCTCCCTCCATCCCAGGACCCCAAGGTCATGACCTGAGCCGACGCAGAGGCAGAGGCTTAGCCCACTGACCTTTTATATAAAGGTCATTTGCATTGCATTAGATTTTGTTTGATGCTAACAACTATCTTACTAGAATTTGCCTGGGCTGGTTGTTTTGTTTTGTTTTGTTTTTCTTTAACATACTAGATTTTTTTAAATATTAAAGTTTTAATTCTTGCTCACTGTAACCAGGTGAACAGCACAGATATATATAAATGTAAAGATAAGGATAATATTACTTGCCTCCCCAAATTCAGCCCTCCCCCCCTCCCTACTGAGAAGGACAGTTTGGTGTATATCTCTTTCTACTTTCCTCTCATCCCCAACTTTGGGATTTTTTGTTTGAGTGTCCTTTCTGTAAATAGGATGTGGTTTTTGTTCTTTTTTTTTTTTTTAAACCTTTTTATGTGGTAAATGAACTAAGTCATACTAATTTTATGCTTCAGATTTTTCTTGCCACGTGATTTTTATAATTCTGTTTATTATGCTTTATTTCTTTTGTATATTCTGCCTTTCGTGCAATAGTTTGCATTTTTGTTCTTTTTTTTTCTGTTAATGGTTTGGAAATTAATTCCTATCGTGGGTCATTTTAGCTATAGATATGCAGATTATAGGAACAAGGTCGTTTTTTCCTTATAATATCTACTCATTGGCTACTTAATGATTTTTATATTGTATTTTATTTTCCAAGGATGATTCTTGGTTTTGTTTTGTTTTATTCTTGTTATTTAAGTCTCAGATTATTTCCACTTTGGGAGCTTTATTTTGAAATAATTTTAGATTTATATAAATGTTGTAAGTAGTGAAAAGATTTTTCATATACTCTCCAGTTAGATTCTCCAAAAGTTAATATTTACCTCACTTACTATAATTTATCACAGCTTTTATATATTTTGTGTTATATAAACTTGATCCTGTGATATTTACACAGGAACATTTGTAAGTTATATCTGTTCCTTCAATTAATTTGTTCCTGTTAGTTTCTAGTTTAATGCTTTTGCCTTGAATTCCATGCTTGACTGTTAGTCTTCTCACTGCATGACTATTTCATATTTGCAAGTTCTGTGTTTCAGTTCATCTTCTGGTTGGCTAGATTGACTCTTTAAGTTTTTATTGAGGACTCACAAGGAGAATGACTCAGACATGCCTTTTTCCTTGGGCCCAGTTTTGTTTACTTTGCCAGCCTGCACTGTTGACCCATTGATTCATGTTTTAACTCTGTATTCCCTAGAAAAATGATAGTCTCAATGGAGAAACTGTAGTCTTACCTCTTTGGGTTCTCATACTGAATCCACAGTGTGCCTGGCACATGATTGGTACCCAGTGACTTTATACCTAGAGTATTCCGAATCTGAGTACATTAGAATGCTTGTTATTTATCACTGTCATTTCCTGTCTTATGTATAGCTTATGCATCTGCTCGAGGGCCAGCAGAAAATGGGGGTTGAAGTTGAGTCTGTTAAGTGAGAGATGGTGAACAAAAGTATGTTTCTGTCTTAGGCATCAGTGACGTTCAAGGACGTGGCCATGGACTTCACCCCAGAGGAGTGGGGGAAGCTGGATCCCGCACAAAGGGAGGTGATGCTGGAGAACTATAAGAACCTGGTCTCACTTTGTAAGGATGGGTTCTCATCGTGACTCTGGAATCTGCGTATGGGGACGTGATTGTGTTACTGAAAATGAAATAGCTTAACGAAGCCTTCACCTTTGCATTCAGAAATCATAAAGTATTACTCCCTTTGGGCCCAGAGAAAAATCTGTTTCTGCCTTAGTTTCTTGGTGAAATGTCTATGCTGGTTTTGTGTCAAAATTCTTTTTCGAATGATAGAAACCTAATTCACACTGGCTTAAAGGGGATTAAAAATATAGATTCAGGGAATCCTATATACTAACAGAAATTTTCTTAATTTTTTTAAACATATGGCTTGGCATTGCCCTGTCTTAGCTTTATTCTTAGGATCTCCCCCTGTGGCAGAGATGGCCATTGGCAGCTCTAAGGTTGCATGATTCTTCCAGTTAGAGTACTCCCTAGCCAGTGTGGATCTTGTGTTCACCTCTCTGAGGGTGTATGTGTGCGTGTGCATATGTGTGCCCATATATGTATTCACACCAGGGTGGGGGGAGAAACTATGTTAGCTCTTCCCAGTGATATTTACACATGAACATTGTAAATTATATCTGAACCCGTAATTTGTTGCCATCGTTTTCCAATTGAATGCCTTTGGCCTTGAATTAGTTTTGTGCTTAAGTAATAAATTCCTTAAGAAAGTGGGTAACTGAAGAAGGAAGAAAGAGAAAAACCTTTAGAAAGAAGACAAAAACTCTGGTCACCATGGTCACAACTTTTGGCCGCTGAGGTCCGCTTTCTCCATTTCTTCCCAAAGCTAAGGACTCAACCTGCAGTGTCTCCCTGGAAGAGAGAATTCCTCAATAGAGAAATTCTCTTCTTTCTGTCTATTAAAATAAGCTCTCTGCCCAGTGTGAGGCTTGAACTCATGAACCTGAGATTAAGGGCCCCATGCTCTGTGGACTGAGCCAGCCAGGTACCCCGAGAAGTTCTCTTCCTTTTGATAGGCAAAAACATTTGCCTTTTCTAATGCATATAACCTCCTTCCCAGACCCAGACTTTTGCTGCACATACTTTAATCAGCATTCAGAAGCCTACCCTCCCTCATTCCTGATCTTCTATAATACCCTGTCTTTGTAGATCACAGGGTTGGGTCCATGCTATAGAATAGGTCTTTGTGCCCATCACAGATAGTTAAGTACTGTTTCTTTTTTGTTCTTTTTTTAAACGAGCAGGGCTTCCGGTTTCTAAACCTGAGAACTACAGTTTGGGGAATGGAAAAGAACCATTGGTGCTTGAGAGGAAAGCCCCCAAAAGCAGCTACTCCGGTGAGTCAGCCAAATCGGGGTCTCCATAAATAACAGCCCCACAGGACAGCGGAAAGGGGGCACTTTTCAGTGCTTAAGAGAGAATATTAGAAATGCCTATGTGCTTTTATTTTAAGCGACACACTTATTTTAAGTGATAGAGCATTGTGAATAACATAAAAGTGGAGAAGAAAAGTAACATGGATTCACTGTCAAAATCAAACATACGCTAATATTCTGCTTCTCTTGCCTTTGTTTCTTTCCTCTGTTTGGCAATACAAAATAAAAATATAACTGTTCGGGTCTGTGAATTTTCAGAAACGAACACGTTCGTGTAACTACTGTCCAGATCAAGGAGCAACCTTACCAGCCTAGCAGTACTTTTGTCTCTCATTTCTTCCAAGGGTAACCTTATCTCAACTTCTAACACCACAGATTAGTTTTGGCTGTTCTTGAACTTCATACAGACTATGTTCTAATGTCTGGCTTCACTGAACGTCACTGTGAGAAACAGCCGTGTCTTTGCACGTAGCTGTGTTCCATTCTCTGTGTTGTGCGGTCTTTCATTGGTCTAGACCAGTTTATCCATTCTCTTGGGATGGCCATCAAGGAAGTTTCCAGTTTGGGGCTATATGAGAGGCACCGCTACATATATTCTTTGATATGTCTTGTGGCGAACCCATGCAGGCAGACCTTGGAAACGGTGTGGGTTAGGTTTCAGAGCACCAGAGTAAAGGTGAATATTAGAGTAAAGGAAGTCAAATGAATTTTTTGTTTCCCATTGCATGTAAAAGTTATGTTTATACTTTGCTGTAGCCTAGTAAGTGTATGATACCATTAAATCTGAAAAAAAACAGTGTATACACCTTAATTAAAACATATTGTTAAAAATTGCTAATCATTGGGGGACGCCTGGGCGGCTCATTGGGTTAAGCCTCTGCCTTCAGCTCAGGTCATGATCTTAGCGTCCTAGGGTCGAGCCAGGCATCAGGCTCTCTGCTCAGCAGGGTGCCTGCTTCCTCCTCTCTCTGCCTACTTGTGATCTGTGTGTGTGTGTGTCAAATAAATGGATAAAATCTTTAAAAAAAATGCTAACCATCGGCGTGCTGGGTGGTGTAGTAGGTTAAGTGTCCAACTCTTGATTTGGCCTTAGGTCATGATCTCGGGGTCCTGAGATTGAGCCCCACGTTAGGCTCCGAGCTTGCTTAATATTCTGTCTCCCTCGGCCCCTCCGCCACTGTCACTCACACTTTATCTCCGCAAAAAAATGCTAATCGTCATCGGAGGTTTTAGCAAGTCATGAACACTGATGACAGATCACCATAACAAATATAATTATAATGATAAAGTTTAAAATATTACAAGAATGTGACTCAGAGACACAAAATGAGCAAATGCTATGGGAAGAATGGAGTTGTTAGACTAGCTTGATGCAGGGTTGCTAGAAACCTTCAGTTTGTAAAACAAAACAGAACGCGGTATCTGCCACCTCAGTGAAGTGGAGCATAATGAAAGCAAGGTGTGCCTGTCTGTGCATTTCTGTTGCATTAGTACACGGGGAGCAGTGTGGGGTCCTGGGGTAGGCGTAGGTGCACATTTACTTCTGGTAGATACTGCCAAAGAGGCTTCCAAAGGCATTGTCCTAGTGGCAGTTGCACTTCTACTAGCAGGATATGTGATTGTGGGAGCTGCTCAGCATCCTCCCCAGCACTTAATATTGTCTGATGGCTTCACTGAAGCCATTCTTACAGGTGTGTGAAATCTTTTCAAGAAATAAGAAGTGTTGGGGGCCCCTGGGTGGCTCCGTCGATTAAGCATCCGACTCTGGATTTAATTTCAAGTCATGATCTCAGGGTCAGGAGATCGAGCCCCACATGGGTCTCTGTGCTCGGTGGGGAGTTTTCTTGAGATTCTCTCCTCCGTCTGCACATCCCCCAACTTGTGCTTGCACACTCTCTAAAATAAATAAATAACATCTTTTTAAAAAATAGAAAGTTTCTTAAAAAGAAAAAATGTTGGTGGTGCCTGGGTAGCTCAGTGGGTTAAAGCCTCTGTCTTCGGCTCAGGTCATGATCCCAGGGTCCTGGGATCGAGCCCCGCATCAGGCTCTCTGCTTCCTCTTCTCTCTCTGCCTGCCTCTTTGCCTACTTGTGATCGCTGTCTGTCAAATAAATAAATAAAATCTTTAAAAAAGAAAAAGAAAAAATGTTATAGTTAAAGTCCTCTTGCTTTCTCCCTAGAAGTAACTAGTTGGGGTAAATCATTTTAATGTATTTTTTTATATCTTGAGAATTGGTTGAGGTCCATAACCAGAATAAGAACTACTGGATCTTAAAGTATCACATGTTTAGCTTTCTTAGGAACTACCAAGGTCCTACCACCATCCTAGCAAACAGTTGATGCTATCACATTTAGTAATTTGTATCAGTCTGATGGGTATGAAATGAAATTTCATATTTCCTTTTTTTAAATTTATTTTATCTTATTTATTTTAGATAGAGCATGAGAGGGGAGAGGTCAGAGGGAGAAGGAGACCACCCTCTGAGCAGGAACCTGATGGAAATTTCTTATTTCTTAATTTACATTTTTCTAGTTATGAATGAGTTTGAGTATTTTGTGTTTATTAACTATTCAGTCTTCCTCATTTGTTGAGTTTTTGTTTGTTTGTTTGTTTTAAGATTTTATTTATTTATTTGACAGACAGAAATCACAAGTAGGCAGAGAGGCAGGCAGAAAGAGAGGAGGAAGCAGGCTCCCCACTGAGCAGAGAGCCCGATGCAGGGCTCGATCCCAGGACCCTGGGATCATGACCGGAGCTGAAGGCAGAGGATTTAACTGAGCCACCCAGGTGCCCCTCAGCTTTGCTTTTTAATGTACAAATTTAATGCATTACAGTCTTCTCCATTTTCAGATATTTGATCAGTGTTTCAAAAGTTCTCCCTCAAAAATGAAAGAAATATTTGCTTTTGTTCTATTTATCATTTCATTTTTCTTTTAAATCCATAATCTATTTGGAATCACCTCTTCCCTGGTTGTATCTTCTTAGCTTTGTTTTCTGAACAATTGCATGTTTGAATTCCTTAAGGCTTGGTTTTAATCTCTCATCCCTCTATGTATTCGGAGGCATAAACTTGAGCGTCTGCCTGGGACAGCAGGTAACACACCTGAGTGAAGCTAGCTGGGTCGGCAGGGTGGGGCCGATAAACTGGAAGAACACACAGCTCAACGGAAAGGAGTGGCCCTTCCATTTAGCCCTCACTCAAGAGCTGGCAAATGTTTTTATGTAAAGGGCTAGATAGTGAATAATTTCTCTCATGAGACATAGGCCCCTGCTGCAACGCCTCAGTCTGCCATGGTGGTGTGGAAAGCAGTCTTAGTTCATAAATGAATGGGCATGGTTGTGTTCCAATAAAACTTTATTTAGAGAAATAGCAGCAAGCTAGAGTTGCCGGTCTTTGCTCCGGCTGGTTGTTGTCATGCAGTATGCCTCTAGTTTTTTCCAAGAGAAACCCAAAATTTGAATTTCTAACTGAAGTCTCCCCATTTTTTTTTTTTTTAAAGATTTTTATTTTTTATTTTGTTAGAGAGCAAGCGAGCACAGGCAGACAGAGAGGCAGGCAGAGGGAGAAGCAGGCTCCCTGCCGAGCAAGGAGCCCGATGCGGGACTCGATCCCAGGACGCTGGGATCATGACCTGAGCTGAAGGCAGCCGCCCAACCAACTGAGCCACCCAGGCGTCCCAAGTCTCCCCATTTTTAAACGTTGTCACTAATCTCAAAAAATTTGTGTAAACGGTGTAGGCCAAACAAAACATGTCCGAGGGTCAGGTTTGTCCCACTGGTCACCTGGTGGCAGCCTCTTACTTTGTCCCGTAACCAAATTATCAGCTCTGTCTAATGAATCCCAAATTTGTATTTCCAGCCTAGATCTCTCCTTCAGCCTCCTGTTCTAAACATTTGTGTAACTATTTGATGTTTCCATGTGCTTATGATAAAGATGCCGCAATACAGCATGTTTATTTTCTGTGAAGATTTTTATTTACTTCTCTGGCAGAGACCACAAGGAGGGAGAGAGGCAGTCAGAGGAGAGGGGGGAAGCAGGCTCCCCGCTGAGCAGAGAGCCTGACTCGGGGCTCAATCCCAGGACCCTGAGATCATGACCTGAGCAGAAGGCAGAGGGTTAACCCACTGAGCCACTCAGGCGCCCCTTCATTTGTCTTAATGACACTCACTGTCTTATCAAATTGCACAAGCCAGAAATGTGTGAACAGTTTCTACACTTCCCTCTCTCCTTTATCCAGTTCAACTTTGCATTTATCCAGTCATCCTGTAAATATTTTTTTCACTGTTAGCATCCCTCTCTCTTTTGTTGGCCTGGACCACTGTGGTAATCTCAATTCTGCCTCTGTCCCCATAGATTTACGCCAGTCTTTTTATATCTCAGGGCGAGTGATGTTTTCAAAATACAGATCTGATGGTGTCATCCTTTGGCTTAAAACACTCCAGTGTCTTCCCATTGTTCTTAGGAAAACAACCGAAATCCTTGAGGCCTATACAATCTTATAAGATCTGGCTATTACTCATTATTCCAATCTAATCTCACACCTGCTGTTCCTGTTTTTGTACTCTAACATAGCGGTTCTTAAGTACTTTGCCATCAAAGGACAATGTTTAAAATTACTGAGGACTCCAAAGAGTTTTTTCTTTTTTTAAGATTATTTGTTTATGGAGTGCCTGGGTGGCTCAGTGGGTTAAGCCTCTGCCTTCAGCTCAGGTCATGATCCCGGAGTCCCGGAATCGAGTCTCACATCGGGCTCCCAGCTCCACGGGGAGTCTGCTTCTCCCTCTGACTTTCTAGCCTCTCATGCTCTCTCTCACTGTCTCTCAAATAAATAAATAAATCTTTAAAAAAAAAAAGATTATTTATTTGACAGAAAAAGATCACAAGTAGGCAGAGAGGCAAACAGAGAGAGAGAGAGGAGGAAGCAGGCTCCCTGCTGAGCAGAGAGCCCGATGCGGGGCTCGATCCCAGGACCCTGGGATCATAACCTGAGCCGAAGGCAGAACCCATTGAGCCACCCAGGCACCCCCAGATCTTCTAAAGAGCTTTTTTAAATACACTCATATTTTATGTTTGGGTTATATTTTCCAGTACTTACTGTATTAGAAATGAAAATTGGAAAAAAATTTTAAACTATTAAATCATGTAAAAATAATTAAAACCTATTTCATGTTAACACAAATAATGTAATTTTTATATAAACACCTATTTGCTGCAAAAAAAATTATTTTTTATTATTTTTTTTTAAAGATTTTATTTACTTATTTGACAGAGCTCACAAGTAGACAGAGAGGCAGGCAGAGAGAGAGATGGGGAAGCAGGCTCCCTGCAGAGCAGAGAGCCTGACTCAGGGCTCAATCCCAGGACCCTGAGATCATGACCTGAGCCAAAATCAAGAGTCAGACCTTTAACCAGTTGAGCCACCTAGGTGCCCCTGGGCAAGTTTTACTTTCTTGAAGATGAGATATAGTGTGGCATCAGGAACCAGATCCATGAATTTTTCATACTCTTGTTAAAATCTACTGATATTTTGGAAAATACTGGTTCACTGAGTTATGCAGGTCTTCTAAGTTTTGGGTTTTTTTTTTAAGATTTTATTTATTTATTTGACAGACAGATCACAAGTAGGCAAAGAGGCAGGCAGAGAGAGAGAGGAGGAAGCAGGCTCCCCACTGAGCAGAGAGCCCGAGGTGGGGCTCAATCCGAGGACCCTGGGACCATGATCTGAGCCTAAGGCAGAGGCTTTAACCCACTGAGCCACCCAGGCACCCCCAGATCTTCTAAGTATTGACAAAATACATCATGTAGTGTTTTTTATTTATTTTTTATTTTTTTAATTAATTTTTTTTTTAAAGATTTTATTTATTTATTTGACAGGCAGAGATCACAGGCAGGCAGAGAGAGGGGGGGAAGCAGGCTTCCGGCTGAGCAGAGAGCCCGATGCGGGGCTCGATCCCAGCCGTGACCTGAGCCGAAGGCAGAGGCTTTAACCCACTGAGCCACCCAGGCACCCCAATGTAGTGTTTTTTAAATCACAACTTTTAGTATCACCACGGACCTTATCAGAAAAGTCTTTAAGGATTAAAAAACTGCCAGGTTCTCAAGAGCAGATACAAGTTTTCCAAAATTCTGATTTCTGCCCAAAAGCTGAAATTTTACTGAATACTGTTGATTGTTTTCCTTGAAGTGACAGGCTCAGTTTGTTCATTTTTTTAAAAGATTTTATTTATTTATTTGACACACAGAGAAATCACAAGTAGAGAGGGGGATAGGCAGGCTCCCCACTGAGCAGAGAGCCCAATGTGGGGCTCTGTCCCAGGACCCTGAAATCATGACCTGAGCCGAAGGCAGAGGCTTAACCCACTGAGCCACCCAGGCGCCCCAGTTTGTTCAGTTTTTTTCTTAAGATTTTATTTATTTATTTGACAGATAGAAATCACAAGTAGGCAGAGAGGTAGGCACAGAGAAAGGGAGAGGCAGGCTCCCTGCTGAGCAGAGAGCCCGATACGGGGCTCGATCCCAGAACCCTGGGATCATGACCTGAGCCGAAAGCAGAGGCTTTAACCCACTGAGCCACCCAGGTGCCCCCAGTTTGTTCATTTTTGAGGAAATACCTGTCAAATGCTCAACTTGGATAACGTATTTTGTCAATCAGTCATCTTCCAAGTAAAAACTGTAGTCTGTGGGAAAAGTGGCTAGTTTGGCTCACAGCTCAAATGATGTCACCAGTGATTTTCTTCAAGACAGCCCTCATACTTTGATATGAACAGAATTGCGTTACAAGTATTTCCTATTTCCTCAACTTGGAACTTTAAAAAGATGTATACTCAAGGCTTAAAATTTAATAAAATCAGTCGTGTTTACTGTTTCCCAAGACATTTTTAAGTGAAACTGGCTCCTTTTTTTTTTTTTTTTAAGATTTTATTTATTTATTTGTTAGAGAGAGAGCGAGCACAGGCAGACAGAGTGGCAGGCAGAGGCGGAGGGAGAAGCAGGCTCCCTGCCGAGCAAGGAGCCCGATGTGGGACTCGATCCCAGGACGCTGGGATCATGACCTGAGCCGAAGGCAGCCACTTAACAAACTAAGCCACCCAGGCGTCCCTGGCTCCTTTTTTCTTAACTGAGAGTACATGCCAGGGAAGGTTACAGCTGCTACTGAGTTTAGTGTTCTTGTCCTCATCTGCGCTAAGTCATAAGCAGTTTGACCATGATGACTTTTGTGACAGTGCACATGAGAAGACAATGGAAGAGACAAGTAACATCCAAACATTATATTGAAAATAGTTTTGAACTTCTGGCTTCCCCGGGGTTTATGGACCATGCTTTTGAGATTTCTACCTAACATCCCTATATAAGCCTTACATCAAATTATTAGCACTCAGGCTGTGTCATAATTGTTAGTGGTTTATATCCCTTTAATGCTTATTAAGGTCAGTATTGTCATTATTCCTCATGAAGTAGGTACTGTTATTGCCCATCTTACACATAAGGAAACTGAAATAGAGAGGCTAAATAATTTTCCCCAGGTCACACAACTTGTAAGCAGTAGAGCTGGGATTATCTTCATGCATTCCAATTCCAGAGTCCATGCTCTCAACCACTGTGCTTTCCCCGTATGTCCCTCTCATCTTGGCGCTCTGGTTCATATCATTCCCTCTCCCTGGAATGCTCACTTCTGTGACTTGTACCAGTTACCTGCAACATTCACCCGAACTCCAGCTGCACTTTCATTCCAGCTCAGTGATTTTCTTCCTCAGAGAAGTCTCCCCTCGTCTCCCTAGATTTCCCCCCATATTTTTTCATAGTAATTTGCCTTTTTAACTACAAGTACTTGTTTTGAAAAGATTTTATTTATTTAATTGAAAGAAAGAATGAGAGAGGGGAGGGTCAGAGGAAAAAGCAGGCTCCCCACCAAGCAGGGAGCCTGACGTGGGACTTGATCCTGGGACTCCAGGATCATGACCCAAGTTGAAGGCAGTCGCTTAACCAACTGAGCCACCCAGGTGCCCTACAAGTACATTTTTACATGCATTTGTGAACCTTGGGCAAAATTCTCTCTCCCCTCCTGTGCGTGTGTCTTTCTCTAGTGCCTAGCACAGAGCCTAGTGTATGGTAGATGTTTAGTGGATAGCTGTTGAATAAATGCATGGAAGAGTAGCTTGGGGAAGGAATAGAAGCCATTTGGCTGTATAGAATGAGGGACAGGTCTAACTTAATTTTCTTGTAAATGTAATCAGTTGTTATAGCAACATTTGTTTGAAAACAAACTGTCTTGTTGACTGAAATATCACCTTTGTATTGTTTTTATTTGTATATGCTCGACTATTTCTGAAGTTGCTCTTCTGTTTCATTGATCTATTCCTTTGACCCACCACACTCCTTAAATTAGTTTAGCTTTACAGTTTTATGTTAGATAAAATATTCTAACATATTAGATATATTTAGAGAGGTCTAGCTTCCATCCCTGCCCTCTCTCCTCAATCCTGATACTTTCCCTATAAGCAACCATTTTTATTAATATTTCATTTGTCCACCCTTGATTTTTGGAAATATAACCAAATATGTGCATATATTTGTATCTTCCTTCCCATTTTTTCTACATAAAGAGGAGGACATTGTACACATTCACTTGCAGCTTGCTGGTTTTTGAGATTTTATTTATTTATTTATTTGACAGATCACAAGTAGGCAGAGAGGCAGGCAGAGGGAGGTGGGGGGAAGTAGGCTCCCTGCTGAGCAGAGATCCCGGTGCGGGGCTCGATCCCAGGACCCTGAGATCATGACCTGAGCCAAAGGCAGAGGCTTTGTTTGACCCACTGAGCCACCCAGGCGCCCCAGCTTGCTGGTTTTTAAAAAAAATTATTTAATGTATCCTGGAGATAACTTCATATCTATATTTGGAGATCTTTGTGATGTTTTAAAAAGTTGCAAAGTAGGGACGCCTGGGTGGCTCAGTGGGTTAAAGCCTCTGCCTTCGGCTCAGGTCATGATCCCCGGGTCCTGGGATCGAGCCCCGCATCGGGTTCTCTGCTCGGCAGGGAGCCTGCTTCCTTATCTCTCTCTCTCTGCCTGCCTCTCTGCCTGCTTGTGATCTCTGTCAGATAAATAAATAATATTTTTTTTAAAAAAGTTGCAAAGTACTGCATTTTATGTCTACATCACACTGCATTTTTTAAAAAGATTTTATTTATTTGACAGAGAGAGATCACAAGTAGGCAGAGAAAGAGGGGGAAGCAGGCTCCCTGCTGAGCGGAGAGCCCGATGTGGGGCTCCATCCCAGGACCCTGAGATCATGACCTGAGCCGAAGGCAGAGGCCTAACCCACTGAGCCACCCAGGCACCCCCATCACACTGTATTTAATCAGTTCTTTGTAATCAGTGTTGAGATGTTACCAGTATTTCGCTATCTCAGTGTTACAAGGAGTAGCTTTGTGTACATAAGATATCATATATTTGCCATTATATCTTTGGGAGATCATAGGACATTTTTGATCGGAGACATATAAAAACATTGTTAGGGAAGATTAAACTGGAAATGGAATGCCTGTTTGGACGTGGGTAGGATTGGATGACTGGAAACCTGAAATTCATAATGTCCTCTACACTAAAGTGATAACAGTATATTTAATACAGCAGTGGGTGTTCAGTAAGAATTTGTTTCTTCCCTCTTCTGATCTAGTGTGCTCATTTCCTGCACATCAGGCAATAATACTGGTTCATCTGCATCTCTCCTTCTGTATTTCTGGTCATCATTTACCCCCTTTTGACTATGCTGGATAAGGTCTACTCATTTTCTCCACATATACTGTGCATTTGTTTCCTTCCATTTGCTTCTCTTTACAAGTAAAAAAAAAATCCACTTCCTCCTCGGAAGCATGCTTTTCATCTTTATTAGCTGTTACAGAACTGTCTTTTGTTGGGCACTGAAAACAAAGGAAATTTGCATTTCCAATTTCTTTCAGACCTGGAGACTATACCTGAGGGCAAAGACTCAACTTCAGTGCAAGATCTTTCCAATGAATCATGCCAGACTGCAATAATAGATAGACTGACAAGGGATAGTGTCTATGACTCCAGCTTGGAAACAACTCTTGAATGTGAAAACTGGCTAGAGAATCAGCAAGGAAATCAAGAGAGACACTTGAGAGAAATGCTCGGCCATGTGAATTCACTCCCTGAAGAAAGAACTCATGAGCATGATGTTTACTGGAAAAACCTGAGTCCGAAGTCTGTTCTTCTCGCTCAAGACAGAGCTCCCAGAGGATCCTATGCCTTCCATACACTTGAAAAAAGGTTGAAACAGAAACCAAACTTAATGAAAAAGCAAAGAACCTGTAAAGAGAAGAAACCTCATAAATGCAACGATTGCGGTGAACTCTTCACTTACCATTCAGTGCTTATCCGACACCAGAGGGTCCATACTGGAGAGAAGCCCTATAGCTGCAGTGAATGTGGGAAATCTTTTAGCCACAGAGCTAATTTGACTAAACATCAGAGAACTCATACTAGAATTCTCTTTGAATGCAGTGAATGCAAGAAGGCCTTCACAGAAAGTGCATCCCTTGCAATACATCAGCGAATTCACATTGGAGAGAGACCGTATGAATGCAGTGAATGTGGAAAAGGCTTTAATCGAAGTACACATCTTGTGCAGCATCAGTTGATTCATACTGGGGTGAAGCCTTATGAGTGTAATGAATGCGATAAAGCTTTCATTCATTCATCAGCTCTCATTAAACATCAGCGGACTCATACCGGAGAGAAACCCTATAAATGTCAGGAATGTGGGAAAGCCTTCAGCCACTGCTCATCCCTTACTAAACATCAGAGAGTTCATACTGGAGAAAAGCCATATGAATGTAGCGAATGTGGGAAAACCTTTAGTCAGAGCACGCATCTTGTTCAGCATCAGAGAATTCATACTGGAGAGAAACCCTACGAGTGTAACGAATGTGGGAAAACCTTCAGCCGGAGCTCAAATTTTGCTAAACATCAGAGAATTCATATTGGAAAGAAACCATACAAATGTAATGAATGTGGAAAAGCCTTCATCCATTCATCAGCTCTAATTCAACACCAGAGAACTCATACTGGAGAGAAGCCCTACAGATGCGATGAGTGTGGGAAAAGCTTTAAGTGCAGTTCATCCCTCATCAGACATCAAAGAATTCATACTGAAGAGCAACTCTGACAAATTACTGTGAGGAAATGTAAGTTGGCTTTATCACTGTGTTAAATATCTGAGTAGTTTAGGTCGGACACCCGTAAAATCCTGCTCGAGGACCAGTTTTGTATGCATCTACTTTTACTTGCATAACAGATAGTTTTGAGCCATAGACAGAATGTTCTTTATATTCATTGATTTGATCATTATGAAAGCTTCGGGCCAGGGATCTCCTATTTTGATCCCCCGCCAACCACTACCAAATAACCCTTTCATGGAAATTCAAGAAATCCTTGGAAGTGGATAGCTGTATAATCATTGTGAAATCTGGTTTCTCCCTCTCTGTCACATGAGAGCCTTGTTATAGCTTCTCACTCTGTAAGGAAATTCTTACTTGTAAACATAGGTAGAGGACTCCTATCTTTATCATCAGGAAGACACAGAGTTGTTCCTCTTTGGATCCAAAGTAGAGCTCCAGATGTACAGCTAGTGTCATTTCTTCAGGGAGGGTTATTTCTTTCATATTAGCTATAAAATGTAAAGGTTAAGAGTTGAAATATGCTTTGGATTCCCTCCCTCCCCAAAGGCTACTGTCTAATTTGATGAACATAAAGTAGAATGTACTGTAGGTTCTAAGTTATGTTCTCCTGGATTATGCTGGTCATAAATTTACATAATTGTTATCCCTCTGTTGTGTAGATTTTCATTTTCTCCTTCCTTGGAATTTCCCTGAAGTTAAGAATGGGTCAAAATCTTAACTGCAGTTTTCAGTCAAATGCCTCTTTTCATATCCTTGGCATTGAATGAGTCCTTGGTTTTTCTATAAGCAAAGTATTAGGGATATTTCATTTCCAACTCATTTACAGTTATTCTGCTTTCTGTAAAGTATGCTTTGTTGCTTTGAGAAAAAGCCCATAGGATGTTGAAGGTCTAAAAAGTTGATGAGTTCAATGTGTTATTATATTTAGGGTCCCAGTCAAGGAGGAGAACTGAAGCAACTCTGAGACACAAGGACACACCTTCCTGTCAAATATGGGAAATAGTTCCCAGGACAGTGACTCAATGGAGGGTAACAGCTTCCCTCCATGAAGAAGAGGTTGCCATTTCTCTGGCTTTCATGTCTACCCACATTTTTGTTGTTGTTATTGTTCTCCCTGTATGTTTGTTGGGCTATGTCCAAGAGCCCTAAAGAAGGTAGATGAGGCATGAAACTACGTGATAAGTTACACAGGTGATAAAAAACAAGTGGTGGGATTGGAAATGCAGAAGCAAAAGTTCAAATAAATATTTAGCAAAACACTACAAATGTCCATTTTTATTGTTACTCTATTGTATGAAAAGAAGAGTATAGAAAAGATAGAAGGAAAATAGTTTCAGATTTCTTCTTTCTCTTCTAAATTCTATCCTTTATGAACGTTCAGCAACCAGTCCTTGCTCTTGGCCTTCTCCACATTATCTCTGTCGTTTCCTATAATTCCTTCTCTGTAAGCCTTAGTTATATTATTGAGGAGAAGTAGAGGAATAGAGTTTAGAGCAAGATCATTAAGGATGAATGGGTTAAATCCAGCCTTGATGGAAATTAAAACAAAAACGGGGCTGAACGACTCCCAGAGTAAGATCCATTTGGGCTTTTCAAAGCTGAGTTTGGATTCTGCCCCCTCCGGTTAACATATATGTGGCCTTACTACTTGCTGTCTCTAAGTCTCAGGGTCTCCATCTGTAAGATGGGAATAAATCATCCCTCTCTTGTAAGCTTGTAGGGGTTAAATAAGACAATGCATGTCAAAGACACAATAAATTAAACAGATGGCTTCTATATGTATATGTTTGTAATGTATGTAAACGTATACATATATTTATATGTATTTTAATGAAACGTCAGTCCATTTGGGCTGCTACAATGAAATAACTCACCACAGACTGAGTGGCTACAGTTCTGGAGACCGGGGAGTCCCAAGACCAAGGCCCCACCAGGTTCAGTGTCTAGGGAGGGCCTGTTTTCTGGTTGTTTTGCTCTGGTGCCTCTTTTGTAAGGGCAACTAAACCTTTTCCCAAGAATTCTGCCCTCATGACCTATTCACCTTCCAAAGGCCCTCACCTCCTAGTACCATCCCTCTGGGGATTAGGTTTCAAGATAAATTTGGGGAGGGACGCCTGGGTGGCTCAGTTGGTTAAGCAGTTGCCTTCGGCTCAGGTCATGATCCCAGCATCCTGGGATCGAGTCCCACATCGGGCTCCCTGCCAAGCAAGGAGCCTGCTTCTCCCTCTGCCTCTGCCTACCACTCTGTCTGCCTGTGCTCTCTCTCACCAAAAAAAAAAAAAAGATAAATTTGGGGAGATACAAACTCAGTCTGCAATAAGTGGCTAAGCATTCCTAATTACTTAGGAATGAATGTGTCTTCCACGCCTTTTGTTAACATCAAGAACTGTCACTATCCTAATGTCTAGCGCAGCATAGAGAAGGGGCTTCTCTTTCTGCTCTTCTTCCCAACTGGTGCTGCTCCCTATACAGCCTCCTTGAGACCTTGGAGAATCTGCTTTATTCTCTCCTAAGTACCACTTACCCAGAAGCTATCTGATAGTTTCAGAGACTCCAGTTTCTAATCTAAGTGCAGTCGGTTTAAAGAGTGTTAAGAGACTTGCTCTAAGTTTTACTGAGAACTCTGGCCCTTGACATTTCAGTATTCTGTTTATGTTTGACGTTCAATATGACTGTATTTGTACTCCAACATGAACCTTGGAAGTTTTTAGTGTTCCACTTTTCAGATGTTTTTGGTTACCTATAAACTAAATTTGACTGCTCTTATTGGCTCACTGTCAATAAAGATGTTGTTTATATATTTATTGTCAGAAGCTTTTGTAAATCACTTCTAACGTTTCCCAATTCAAGCATAATTTGAGAGGCAAAGACACACCAACCATAAACTATCTCCATAGCATTTGGGAAACCAATCACACTTCTAATTGTTCATCTGGGCTTCACAGCTTCCGAAGACATAGGTTGGGGAATTCCCTCCACAGCCCATGTCTCTGCAAGAAGCTTAAAGAGTACAGGAAGGTTGTTTCTACCAAATGGTGTTGAGTCCTTTGGCCAAGTGCAGGTGCCACTCATTTCGGAGGGGGTAATAGGGAAAAAAAAAACACCACTCATTTATCAGGGGTAACTATAAAAAGTAGTGTTATAAGTAGACAAGATCAGGTAGACTGATTTAGTGTAAATTTATTTATTTTCTTTTTTTTTTTTTCAAGATTTTACTTATTTGAGAGAGAGCACAAGCAAGTGGAAAGGCAGAGGGAGAGCGAGAAGCGGGTTCCTCGATGAGCAGGAGCCCAACATAGCATTTGATCCCATGACCTGAGCCAAAGGCAGACGCCCAACTAACTGAGCCACCCAGGTGCCCCTAGTGTAAATTTTAAATTACATCTGACTTTTGGGAGGGCGATGTTACATCACCCAAAGAATTAAACCAATAGTACTGTATAAGAACACCGAACAGGGGACACCTGAGTGGCTCAGTTGGTTAAGCCACTGCCTTCAGCTCAGGTCATGATCCCCCCTGGGATCAAGTCCCTTATCAGGCTCCTTGCTTGGCAGGGAGCCTGCTTCTCTCTCTGCCTCTGCCTGGCGCTCTGATGCTTGTGTACTCACTCTTTCTCTCTCTGACAAATAGATAAAATCTTTAAGGGAAAAAAAAAAAGAACCACCAAACTTTAAAAAAAAAAACAAAAACCGAACAGTATTCAAATTAGCAATTGGCTAGGTTCGATTGTCTATTAAAAGTTTCTAACTCTGTTTTCCTAGATGTCTTTACTTTTTAATGCCACAACAGGACTCAGGTTGGAAGCTCTTCATCCCTGCTTTCTCCCTTTCCTTACCTAACCCTTTTTAGGTCCCAATGGGGCAGTCCTGGATCCAGAACCACATGAGCTGTCCCTCAGTGCAGGTTGTATTGGTGAGAGGCAATACACGGAATATGGCATCTACGGATTACCTGTAGTTCCAGTTGATGTGCTCAAAAAATCAGATGTTTGCGGCGCCTGGGTGGCTCAGTGGGTTAAGCCTCTGCCTTTGGCTCGGGTCACGATCTCAAGGTCCTGGGATCAAGCCCCACATCGAGCTCTCTGCTCAGCGGCAAGCCTGCTTCCCCTCTCTCTCTGCCTGCCTCTCTACCTACTAGTGATCTCTCTCTCTCTGTCAAATAAATAAATAAAATCTTAAAAAAAAATCAGATGTTTTCGTTGAATTGTTCTTCAACTTTTTTATAATGTAACCTCATATTCTTTAACCTCGGTTAGTCCATAAACAAGATAATCTGCCCTTAGGTTGAGTTGACTATACATAAAATGTGCATACTTCACTCTCCTTCCCCTTCCCCCACAGTTCACCCATAAACATGACTGTGGTGGAGCGCCTGGGTGGCTCAGTGGGTTAAGTAGAACGATACATTAACAGGACCCCAAATCAGATCCATGCTATAACATATATAAACAAAAGGGGAAAGTACAGACAATGCAACTATGTTTTGTTTTTTTTTCTAAATTTATTTGACAGAGAGAGATCACAAGTAGGCAGGGAGGCAGGCAGAGAGAGAGGGAAGCAGGCTCCCCGCTGAGCAGAGAGCCCGACATGGGGCTCGATCCGGGGACCCCAGGATCATGACCTGAGCTGAAGGCAGAGGCTTAACCCACTGAGCCACCCAGGCACCCTGACAATGCAACTATGTTAAAAGACTTCTTTCTTTTTTTTTTTTAAGATTTTATTTATTTATTTGACAGACAGAGATCTGTCTACAAGCAGGCAGAGAGACGAGGAAGCAAGCTCCCTGCTGAGCAGATAGCCCGATCAAGTTCCCAGGACTCTGAGATCATGACCTGAGCCGAAGGCAGAGGCTTTAACCTAGTGAGCCACCCAGTTACCCCTAAAAGACTTTTCTATCTTGATTAAAATCTAAGTGTCCAAAGATTACTCATTAATAAGTTTTTGAATGGAAAAGATTCTTTCACATTTAACCAGAGGAAAAAAAAAATTATTTTTTAAATTCTTCAAAATCAGGGTGCCTGGGTGGCTCAGTGGGTTAAAGCCTCTGCCTTCGGCTCAGGTCATGATCTCAGGGTCCTGGGATCGAGTCCCACATCGGGCTCTCTGCTCAGCAGGGAGCCTGCTTCCTTCTCTGCCTACTTGTGATCTCTCTCTGTCAAATAAATAAATAAAATCTTAAAAAAATAAATAAATAAATTATTCAAAATCATTTAGAAAGATTAACATCACAATAGGAAGAAAAGTGCAGAAAATTTGCATAAACCCTTAAAAACAGTATATATAAATTTTTAAGAAATATAAAAAATAGGCTCAGGTCTTCTAATAATCAAATGATCAAAATATAAAGATGAAATACCACCACCTACAAACCAGAATAGATAAAATGAGAAAGACTGACACAATCAGGTCATTTCTAATATTGGGTAGAGGGAATAGCTCTATCATGGTTTCTACTGTGGCCATCAAAACAAGCTATATAATAATTAGAACTCTCTTAAACTGGTGGTTGAGTTGCATATTGGTCAAACACCTCTGGAAAACTGTTCAGTGATATGTAATTTGAATATATGCAGTGACTCTGACCAAGCAATTTTATAGGTTGGCCCATACTTAAGATATTGATTGCATGTGCACCAAAGGAAACCAGCAAGAATGGTGTGGTTGCCTCGATAATAATGGCCTCACCCTGGAAACAAAGCAGATGTCCATCAACAGCAGAACTGATAACCGTGGTATATTCATAAAAAGAATACCACACTGCAGCGAGAATGAATGAATCGCTCCATGAAACATGGGTGAGTGTCACAAATATAATCTGAGCAAAAGAAGCCAGACACAGAATAATTCCTGCTGTATGGTCTAAAATTTTTTTTAAGATCTTATTTATTTATTTGACAGAGAGATCACAAGTAGGCAGGGGGAAGCAGGCTCCCTGTTGAGCAGAGAACCCCATTCGGGGCTCAATCCCAGGACTCTGGAATCACGACCTGAGCCATAGGCAGAGGCTTTAACCCACTGAGCCACCCAGGTGCCCCTCTGCTGTATGGTCCTAAAAATGCAAATTTATAAAAACAGACAGTACTAATCTGTGGTGTTAAAAACTAGATGATGGTTAGCTCTGGCAAGATAGAATGGATCGTGGTTGGGGGACTCTGAGGAGATGGGCTTCTGGGTTTTGTTTTATTTTCCTCGAACTCAGTTGTAGTTATAAGGCCATATTTCTTTGTGATACATCACTGAGTATTAGAGCTGTGATTTATGCCTGTGCTTTTTGGTATGCATGTTATACTTTGATAAATGCATTTGAATACATTTTTACTATTAGGACAAAGAAGGTAAATTATGAGACTTTGAAATCTTAATATCATTTCCATTTTATGAAAAATAGTCATGCAAAGGATTCCAAGCTGAAATGTTTCAGTTATTCAGCTTACATCAACAATATATAGATACATATTTTTTAAAGATTTTATTTATTTATTTGACAGACAGAGATTACACAAGTAGGCAGAGAGTCAGGCAGAGAGGGGAGGGGAGAAGCAGGCTCCCTGCCAAGCAGATAGCCCGATATGGGACTCAATCCCAGGACCCTGGGATCATGACCTGAGCCGAAGGCAGCGGCTTAGCCCACTGAGCCACCCAGGCGCCCAAGATACATATTTTTGAACATCCAAAAATATCTGATATGTCGTTTGAGTGTAGAAAAAGCACAATTATGTTTACAGTTTGCTGAATCCATAATCTTTTAGTTGAAAGTTGAGCTAGCTATCCACACCCCTCCGAGAAGCTGCTTTCCCAGAAGAGTCCAACCTGTGACAATTAGTAGAGACATGGAAAAAGTTGTTTCTTCTTCATTATCTCTGCAAAACATTAGATTTCTTAAAAGCACAGGCCATCTCTCATTTCAGGTTTTTCTTTTTTTTCTTTTTTTTTTAAGATTTTTATTTATTTGACAGAGACGGCAAGAGAGGAGACACAAGCAGAGGGAGTGGGAGAGGGAGAAGCAGGCACCCTGCTGAGCAGGGAGCCTGATACTGGGCTTGATCCCACCCTGGGATCATGACCTGAGCTGAAGGCAGACAATTAATGACTGAGCCACCCAGGCACCCCTCACTGCAGGCTTTTGTTTCATTAGTTTTTTTGACCTTGTTATCAGAAAAGATTTTATGTTCCAAGATCACAGAGAGGGCATACTTAGGACTATTCCGTTTGCTACTGTGGCCATCGAGACAAGGCCCATATATATTCCCTGGATCCCAGCAATGACCATTCCTTGATGTAATGGGAAATCTGTCAGTCCTCTCCTGTGGAGTCCTGGTTGGTACCTGAAAAGAGACCTGCACTGGGAATTGTGGAGGCTGGATACAGTCACAGTCCCCCCATCTGATGCTTGAAGTCCACAGGCAATGAACAGGGGAAGATCACTAACAGGCTGGAATTCCATGAACAGGAGCTAGGACCTCATACAGACAGACTGAAACCTACATCCATTCTTCTTGCCTCTGACCTTGGTGACCAGGGCGTCCTACAGAAGGCAAGGCCGTTCATCCTGAAGCTAAACACACACCGGCATCCCACGAATCAGAGAAACTGAAGGAAAAATCCAAAGGAAGATCAAGCAAGTGCAGGCCTAGCTTCTCCTGCTTCAGGCCAGTGAGGTGAGTCACTGGTTTAGCAACAATGTGCTTGTATGTATATGTCCATTTCACTCATTTTATTGTAAATTCTAGGCTTTAAAGTTCACTAAGGTTAAGGTCCTTTGGAAATTATATATAAGCTAACTACAGAGCAATACATTTACTGTTGCTATCAAAAAGCCTGTCACAAGTATAATTCGAGGGAACTGAACACTGAGGCTAAGTTTTTCATAATCTTAAACATATGGAAGTAATATAACTTAGCAGATAAGTAAAACCGTAAGTTTAGATTAACTAAGCCCTCAGGGAGAAAACAAACCCAACTGTGATAGTGTGATTTATAATAAATATATATATTTGGTTTTTGTCTTCATTTCTGGCTAAAACCCTTGGAATTTCCTAAGTGATGAGAGTGATAAGCCTTTTGTTGTGTTAATGGCTTTTGGACTGCACCTAAGGATGGGAGCTGGTTGCCAGGAGAACCATCGAGGCGGTTAGAGGATTGGAACTGGCCCCACCCCCCTTGACCTTGGGAAGGGGACAAGGGCTAGAGGTCGAATCAGTCATCAGTGGCCAATGATTTAATCAATTGCAACTATGTAACAAAGCCTCCATGAAAACTGAAACCCAGGTTGGTGGAAATGGGAAGTTTTGGGGAATGTGGTGTGCTTGGAGGGGATATGGAAGCTCTACGTCCTTTCCTCACCCCTTGCCCAGTACATCTCTTCCAACTGGCGTTTGTGAGTTAAATCCTTTTGTAATAAACTGGTGCTCTTATAAGTGAAATGCTACTCTGAGTTGTGAGTGGCTCTAGCAAATTAATTGAACCCAAGGAGGGGGTCATTGGAACGTCCAAACTATGGGGGCATTGGTCAGAAGCACAGGTGATAACCTGGATTTGTGACTGGCAAATGAAGTAGGGGGCACTCTTATAGGACTAAGCCCTTAGTCTCCTCTGGAATCTGAGGCTATCTCTAGGTCCTTGTATCAGAGTTAAGTTATAAGACACCCATTTGGTGTCTGAGAACTGCTTGGATGTATATGAAAAAAACCCACACACTAGAATTGGTGATCAGAAACATACCAAATCCTACAAAACAAGAGAATGTATGCTTACTCAGGAAGAAACATCTGGCTCTTTTTCAACCAAAATCATCAAGCCAGTCTGATTCCTTTACAGAGCCACCTTGGTTATGGGCACTGGGTTCTTATAAAAAAAAATTCCTCTAAACTAATGTTTCTTTTCTTTTTTTTTTTAAAGATTTTATTTATTTATTTGACAGAGAGAGAGTGCAAGAGAGAGAACACAAGCAGAGGGAGTGGGAGAGGGAAGAGCCTGATGTGGGGCTTGATCCCAGAACTGGGATCATAACCTGAACCAAAGGCAGATACTTAACCGACTGAGCTACCCAGGTGCCCCTAAACTAGTGTTTCTATGAGAAGTTTTATTTTTGTTTTCCTAAAAAGGCCATATTCAGAGAATTCGAAGTTTAGGTTCTTCTCTGGGACTCCTAGTTTCCATATGTTAGATTTATTAAAAAAAAAAAAAAAAACCCTCCTACCATTCTCCAGAAATTAATCAGAATTCCTTTACCTGAAGTCTTTATAACCTAATTTATTAATCCCCTCCAACTGTAGGGAAATATTTGAAAAACACACAGTAAGGTAAATATGTCTCATTTATAGACACAGATGCACAGAGAGCTTGCAGCTTCATTTCACCAACCTTAACCACAAATCCAAAGTAAACAATACAAAAGCTCACCTGTGCAGCTCTCATAGGACTGCTCTCCTTTTTGGTGGATAGGAGACATTTTCTGGAGTTGTATGCAGTCACATACAAACAAACCAAGTTTCTCTCTTCTCCCATACATTAGTAGGTTCATCTGCTATCACCTGCCCAACAAAGATCTGACTGAGGAATTTTCTTTCATTTTTTTTTCCTTTTTTCTTTTCTTTTCCCTTCTCTTCTCTTTCCTTCCTTCCTTTCTTTCTTGATCTTATGTATTTATTTGACAGGACAAGCAGGGGGAGCAGCAGGCAGAGGGAGAGGGAGAAGCAGGCCCTCTGCAGAGTAGGGAGCCTGATGTAGGGCTCTGCTTGATCCCAGGACCCCAGGATCATGACCTGAGCCAAAGGTAGCCACTTCTCCAACTGAGCCACCCAGGCACCCCTGATCTGAGGAATTTTCTAAAGCAGAAAAAAACCTAGGGGGCAAGAATGGAAAGACTTATAGTACTGTCAACAGTCCCTGTGGAAAAATCCTAGGAACATGAAGACTTGTTGAAAAGGTAGGGGGTATCATCTGACGGAAAGCTGACTTTTTACAAGATACCTCAAACTGGGAAAAGAGGTTTCAGATTGAAGTTTATCTTTATTTTACTACACAGCCTTCAGGAAAGAGTCCACATGTGAATGGAAATGAAATGAAGATCACAAAGAATTCTGACTTAATCATCCATTGAAGTTACTTCAGAAACATAGTTTTAATTAAAGAACCACAGACCAACACTAAATCTTTATTTTATATAAGAACATTTGCCCTAGAGAGAAAATGTATGTCAACTTAGTGGGTCATCGGCATCCAAACTTGGTTAAACGTTATTCTGGGTATGTCCGTGAGGATGTTTCTGGATGAGATGAACTTGAATCTACAGACTGAGTAGAGATTGCCCTCTCGGGTGGGTGGGCCCCATTCAATACACTGAAGATCAGAACTGAACAAAAAGGCTGAGTAAGAGGGAACTCCTCCTCCCTATTGAGCTGGAACATTGGTCTTTGCTGGCCTTCACACTTGGGTAGAAACATCAGCTCTTCTTGAGTCTCAAGCCTGCCAATTATCAGACAGAACTTAAATCATTGGCCTTCCTGGTTCTCAGGCCTTCAGATTCAGACTGGGACTCTAGCTTGCCAACTATAGATCTTGGGACTTTTCAGCTTCCATAGTTGTGTGAGTCAATTTATTTTATAATCAATCAATCTCCCTCTCTATTCCTTTTATTAAATAGATGTTTAAGCAATTTCCACACTCAACATGGGACTCGAACTCACAACCTTGAGATCAAGAGTCACATGCTTTACTAACTAAGCCAACCAGGCGCCCCTCTCTTTGTAGTACTATTGGAATTGATTCACATAGGATGTGAATGGTTCTGTTTCTCTGGAGAACCCTAGTACAGAAACTGTATAGATGACACAGAATTGTTTTTTCTATGTATAAAGAAAACGGAGAATAGTTGCAAATATAATGGGAAAAACTTTTCTGTGACTCCAGAACCCTAGCCTGCAAGCAACAATGTTTGTAACTATCTCAGAATGAAGCATCTGGTAGGTTCATCCATATAAAAACAAGTTTTCTCCAACCCAACAGAAGCTAATATCATTAAAATGAATAAAATGGGGGTAGCCTGTGTGACAGCACAAGATAGTAAGTTCAATGTGGGACAGGTTCCGTTTGAGGTGTTTAGAGGGGCCCTGGGCAGGGCAGGTCTCCTCTCTGTACTACCTTATCTGAAAAATGGAATAATAACGTAATACATTCTTGACAGGTTATTGTGAGAATTCAACGAATCAGTGTATGTAAGCTGCTTAGAACCGCCTGGTCCATAGTAAATTCTACACACGTTCATCATTACGATGTAGCTAGAGCTCTCCGGTGTGAACTACACATAGCAACAAGGCAGTTATCTACATGTTCATGGCTGTTGATGACACGCGACAACACCAAAAATACTGCTCCGCACTGCGAGAAGTGGATCCAAAAGAGGCGTGAGACACGAGCTGCTACCATGAAGACAGGAGGAGAACCCGGAGCCCCCAGGCTGGTGCAGGAACAGCCTAGAGAGAGAACCCTCTCCTGCTTAAGGGGAGCAGCCTCAAAGAACCCAAGTGTCCTCAACTTCACCAAAGAGCTGGAAGATACGTTTCTGGGTATTGAGAACAAAACTGGGGCAGCGCCAGGAGGAATATGTGGCCCAGCACCCAAGAAAGGGACGATCCGTTACAGAGCACCGGGTGAGGACAGGGTTTTCATTCGAGGATCTGCAGGAAGGACGAGCTGAGGACTGGACACCATGGGCCACCCCTGCCCAGAACTGAAGGCTTTACCTAAATTACAAATGCCCGCCGATCCTGCCTGTGGACCACAGTCTCCTGTGGGCTTCTCAGTCATACTTTTACAGTCGCTCTTGAAGTCTACGTCGGTTTCCTCGGCGCTTGTCTCGCCCAGCAGTGCCCAGCACCTCCCTGGGTTAGGGGGTCAAGCGGACCATCCTTGGTTCACCCAAACCGGAAGCAAAGCCAAGCCCCACGCGCATGCGGGAGTACCGGCCGAGCTGCGCACGCGCACCGAGCATTCTCCCCCCACGCCCGCCGCCCGCCGGCGCCATTGTGACGAACTGTACGTTGCCCGCCTTCTCGGGCACAGGCCCAGACCGGTGCGGGGCGCTGGGCGGGCGTCTTTCCTTGGGTTGGCGGGCTCCTAAAATGCCAGAGGGGCTGAGGCGTACTGGGGGAGTATGTGGACTCCGGTCGGGCATCCAGGGGCCGACAACTTCGTGCATCTCCGCTTTCGGGTCCTGGGCCAGGAGCCTATTCCTTGAGGGCGTGACGTGCCAACCCCTGACTGTATGGACCCTTTGCCCCGCGTGTCCCCTGCTCCACCTGGGGAGGAGGAGGAAGCTGATAGAATCACCGGGCTCCTCTGAAAAGTGCATCTGGCGGTGTGAGTGCTTGCCTTCTGAGGGTCACGTATGCAAACCTGTCCTACCTATTGGGTGGGCATTCTTCTCGCTGGCCCGAGTCCCTTTTTTTATTTTATTTTACTTTTTTTTAATTTAAAAAAAAAATTTTTTTTGACAGAGATCACAAGTAGGCAGAGAGACAGGCAGAGAGAGAGAGAAGGAAGTAGGCTCCCCAATGAGCAGAGAGCCCAATGTGGGGCTCGATCCCAGGACCCCGGGATCATGACCTGAGCCGAAGGCAGAGGCTTTAACCCACTGAGCCATCCAGGCGCCCCTCGAGTCCCTTTTTTTAAATAAGATTTTATTTCTTTGACAGAGATCGCAAGTAGGTATAGAGAGAGAGGAGGAAGCAGCCTCCATACCAAGCAGAGAGCCGGATGGGGGACTCCATCCCAGGACCCTGAGATCATGCCCCGAGCCAAAGGCAGAGGCTTAACCCACTGAGCCACCCAGGCGCCCAGATAACCCCCTTTAAATCTCTCTTCCTTGGCATATTATGATTGCACAAATCGGGGGTTGCTAGATTGGGCTGTGGCCGTAAAGATCACACAGGGGATGATCTCATGTATTTTACATAGCAATTCAGGTTTAGGAATCACGGCATAGGAAATTCCTTCCTGATAAAATACCCAAGCTGCTTATACATCGCGTAGTCTTGGCCATCCTGCTTTGGGACAGGAAGACTTGTAAAATTAACAACACCCTAAAATGCCCTGGGAAAGGGTTCGGACACAGGGGCGGGAAGTAGCTGGTCATTTAGCTGGTGATTGGCAGAGGACCCTTCCTGTTAGAGGGAGAAAGAAAAATAGGATGGTTTTCCCTGTTTAAAAGAAGTTAACCAAAGCCGGGAAGCTGAAGGAAATTGCCCAAATCACCCTTCCAGGCATTGCCATAATCAAGACATCGAATTCAAGATCAAAAGATTTTAAACTTCTGTTTTACGTAAATATTTACCACCAAATTGTACTTACAGTGGTTATACTATTTAATGGTTTTTTTGTTTGTTTGTTTTTAATTACTGCCTATATTCACTGGCGGTGTTTCCCCACATCATGCCACATTTGGTATTGTCAGAACTTTTTACTGTATCACTTTTTTAATTGAATGAATTGATTAAATTGATTCATTTCTATTTCACTAATGATTGCTGAGACTATCTTTTCATGTTTATTGGGCATTGCATTTCCTGTTGTGAATTGCCTACTTTTTTGCCCATTTTTCCTTAATCCTTAAATTTTATACAAGATACAAATAAAACAGGGCGCCTGGGTGGCTCAGTAGGTTAAAGCCTCTGCCATCGGCTCAGGTCATGATCCCAGGGTCCTGGGATTGAGCCCCCACATCAGGCTCTCTGCTCAGCAGGGAGCCTGCTTCTCTTCCCCTCTCTCTGCCTGCCTCTCTGCCTAATTGTGATCTCTTTCAAATAAAAAATAAATAAAATCTTTAAAAAAAGATACAAATAAAACATAAATCAATTTCCAAATAAAAACAAAACCCCAAGCATCACAGGTAAATCTAAAGACTCCTTTGATTACCACCTTAAGATCATTTCCTCATCTCCTCAGGGGAACCACTGTTGTTAGTATAGTATATATTTTTAGAATATTCCAAAATAGTTTTACAACTGGAGCCTACTGATATATCATAGCAGGGAGAAAAAAAATTAGAAATGAGTGTTACGAGTACATATAAAATTATATTGACTATAGTCTATGAAGTGCGCATTGGCATCATATCTAAAAAAGCAATGCACATAGCCATCATCTGAGCTTTCAGCAAGTCCTAATCTTTTCTCTGGCAGAGGGTCTTGGTTCAGTGCTGATGGCTGCTGACCAGTCAGGGTGGTGCTCTCTGCACGGCGGGGAGCCTGCTTCCCCCTCTCTCTCTGCTGGCCTCTCTGCCTACTTGTGATCTCTGTCAAATACATAAATAAAATCTTTTTAAAAAATTAAAAAATAACATAGGTTTTTAGAGAGCTTAAATAACATATTAATAAGACCAAACCTGTAAATTTAAATATATATCTTGGTTTTTGAGTATTTATGGAACATACACAAAATTTATTATATATTTAGTCCCCCCAAACCTTAGTAAATTACAAACATTAGAAACGGGAAGGATGACACATAGTTTTATAAGCTAGTTCAAACACATCTAACTCAAGTTTCAGATAAACATTATGTTATACAAACTGTTTAAGAGAATAAATTAAGGGACGCCTGGGTGGCTCAGTTGGTTGAACGGCTGCCTTTGGCTCAGGTCATGATCCCGGCGTCCTGGGATCGAGTCCCACGTCGGGCTCCTTGCTCAGCCGTGAGCCTGCTTCTCCCTCTGCCTCTGCCTGCCACTCTGTCTGCCTGTGCTCGCTCCTGTGCTCTCTCTCTATCTGACAAATAAATAAATAAAATCTTAAAAAAAAAAGTAAACGTTCTTTAAAAAAAAAAGAGAATAAATTAAGCTAGGTTTTCTGTGTGAAGCTAAAATTGCCTAAGTACTTAATAAATTGAATCTTCTTATGCTTCCCAAAAAGAAAGAACTTATTTCTCCACTAAATTGTAGGGCATAAAAAAAGGTGAAATATATGATTTTCATATAGTGAGTTTTACATCAATTATATATGTTAATATATGATATATAAAAGTATCTTTTGTAGTTATGTTAATTCCAGAGATTGGGGACATTATCTCTGTTGGCACAAGTTTCCTTTGCTTGAAAATGTGCAAAATTAAGGGCACATTAGAGGTTTAGTCAGTTAAGCATCTGCCCTCAGCTCAGGTCATGATCTCAGAGGCCTGGGATCCAGCCCCACACCAGACTCTCAGCTCAGTCTGTTTCTCCCTTTCCCTCTGCCTCTCCCCTCTGCTCATGAGCTCTCTCCTAAATAAATCAATAAATCAAATCTTTAAAAAAAAAGAAAAGAAAATGTGCAAAATTATAGCTTCTATATAGGGATGAAATAAACATTAGATGTAGTGATACAGGTAAATCTTAATAGAGTTCCATGGAACAAGGAAGGCACTCAACAAACATTTCCTTCTCTTTCTTATATTGTGTTCTGATATCCAGAGCTAATCTACTTTGTGGTTACTGCTGGCCTCTAGGAAAATAGTGACAGTGTTAAGACTCCTGGCACCAAGGACCAGGGATGCCCCTCTCTCTGATCTGTGAGGAAATGTAGCAACTCCTGTGACCCTTTCAAGGTGGGACACGGTGAGGGTTCTGATGGGTGCTGGGTGAGGACATCACACTCCTGTGAATTGGTATGTCAGGATTTCGAGTCCGAAGTGTCTGGGACTTTCAAGGTAGACTTGATTTTCATGTCTTTTATCTCATCTTTAGGTAAAGGTCTTCCCAGGGTCAGTCATTCAAGGAGGAGAATCCTATAGGAAGATGTTATGGCTGCTCTACATTTATCAGTTTCGTGTGAGGTAGGATATACCTTCTTCTGTTTCTAAAAAGCTATTTTGGTTTTCATTAAATAACAAATAATTTTGTAAAGAGTGAAGTCTTTTCTCATCCCTTCAGCCCCACCCCACAGAGATAACTGTTAGCAAGTTTGGGATATGACCGTTGAGATTTTGTCCCACTTGAGTGTGTGTATGTGCGAATGTGACTAGAAGCACCCTTCTTCTTTTAAACGATTGCATATGTTATCATATGGTTGTACCATAATTTCTTCATATATTCCCCTTTTGGTGACTGACTTCCTTGTTTTTACACTCCATGCTACAGCGAGAATTCTTGCACAAATCATTTACAGACTTGTATTAATGTGTTACAGATCATAAGATTTCCACCTTAAAGACATTGATAGAGGCTTCAAAAATGCCTTTTGGAAGATTCTCATCATTCGTGAATAAGAATGAGAATACCAATTTCCAGTACGTGTAAATATCAGTGTTAGGTGCTGTCAAGCTTCAACATTTTTGCCAGGCATGTACTGATGAGAAAACGTATCACATTATGGAATTTATTTTTAGCGATCAATGAAGTAAACATCTATCTTTCCAAATGAGTAGCCGATGCAATATTTTCTGAACGAGTCCATGTTTTCCTCAGTTATCTATAATGCTGCCTTTATTATAAACCAAATTGATCTATGTACTTAGTACTGTTTCCTTATTCCTTAATCTGTTTGACTGATGTATTTATACATTTGTGCACCAGGATCATCACATAGTCCTGATTTGCAGAGATTTAAAGCACTAGCAAATATCTGGTAGAAAATATTTCCGATGGGACGCCTGGGTGGCTCAGTTGGTTAAGCAGCTGCCTTCGGCTCAGGTCATGATCCCAGCATCCTGGGATCGAGTTCCACATCGGGCTTCTTGCTCAGCAGGGAGCCTGCTTCTCCCTCTGCCTACCACTCTGTCTGCCTGAGCTTGCACTCTCTCTCTCTAATAAATAATAATTTAAACAAAATCTTTTAAAAAAAAAGAAAATATTTCCGATATTTTCCTTTTCTGAAAGTTTCTTGGGACACCAGGGTGGCTCAGTCAGTTAAGCAGCTTCCTTCTGCTCAGGTCATTATCCGAGGGTCGTGGGATCGAGCCCCACATTGAGCTCCCTCCTCAACGGGGAATCTGCTTCTCCCTCTCCCTCTGTCTGCCGCACCCCCTGCTTGTGCTTGCTCTCCCCACCCCATTTCAAATAAATAAAATCTTTAAAACAAAAAGAAAGGACGGAAAGTTTCTTGACTACTCTAGCATGTTGACTATCAGAATTTTGTAATCAATTTATCAAGTTTTAGCAAATACGCCATTTAGCAAATATTCCATTATAATTGGAATTGTATTGGATTTATAGATTATTTTGGAGGCAATTGATAGACATTAAGTCTGCCAATCTAGGAAACATGATATGGGTTCCCATTTTTCAAGTTTTTAATGCCTTTTTTTTTTTTCACTCAAAAGGTCTCACATATTTATTACTGAATCAACCTACTGGTGCAGAAGAATAGTAACAGAGAAAAATCACTTCTGCGATGAAACAAGTCTGTTGTTTATGTCGTAGGGATGTTTACAGAGTGACAGGATAGAAGCATGTGACCTTCAAGGAGCATAAGTATGTGTGTGGTCCTATGTGCCCCCCTTATAGACCCAGCTTGTTCCCCTGCAGTGCCTCCTCTTGGAGTTGTACCTGATTTTACTACTAGTTTTCATCTGAATCTACTGTGGAATGGGACAAGTCTGCTTTTGTTTTGTGACCAGGAAGCCCTCAATCCTGAGCGTCTTTTTGTCTTTTTTTTTTAAGATTTTATTTATTTATTTAACAGAGACAGCGAGAGAGGGAACACAAGCAGGAGGAGTGGGAGAGGGAGAAGCAGGCTTCCCGCTGAGCAGAGAGCCCGATGTGGGGCTCGATGCAGGGCTCGATCCCAGGGCAGGACCCAGGCCAAAGGCAGATGCTTAACAACTGAGCCACCCACATGCCCTCCTGAAAGTCTTTTGAGAAGACAGGGGGAGGAACAGTCAACCACACACATTACAACAGCAGAGAAAGGAGAGACTCACGTTTTTATTGTCCTTTAAAAAAATGTTGTAGCTTTCTTCATGTAAATCTTCAGATTTTTGTTATTTAAAAAAATTTTATTAAATTTTTCTTTGACAGAGACAGCAAGAGATGGAATACATGCAGATAGAAGAGGCAGAGAAAGAAGCAGGCTCCCCACTGAGCCACGAGCCCAATGTGGGACTCGATCCCAGGAGGCTGCCATCATGATCTGAGCCAAAGGCAGCCACCCAACTGACTGAACCACCCAGGCATCCCAGTTGTTTTATATTCTTTTGGGGTTTTTCCCCTTTGATTGTGAAGTATCCTTCTTCTCTTATTACGGTCTTTGTTATAAAGTCTGTTTTGGCTGATATAAATATTGCTATCCTGGCTTTCTTTTCACATCCATTTGCATGATAAATGCTTTACCATCCCTTCCCTATCAATCTGCATGTGTCCTTATGTCTGAAATGAGTGTATTGTAGGCAGCTATAGATGGGTCTTTTTTTTTTCCCCCTCCATCACCCTCTGTCTTTTGACTGGAGCATTTAGTTCATTTATAGGTATGTACATTTTGTTACTTGTTGTGGTTATTTTTGTAGTTATTCTCTTGCTCTCTTCTCCCAAAGTTTTCTAGCTTTCATTGGTGATATACTTGGATTACTTTCTGTCTAGTTTTTGCATATCTATACTGCTTTTTGATTTATGGTTACCACTGGGTTTATATATAACATCTTATGCATATAGTAGTGTGTATCAAGTTGATGGTCACTTAAATTTGATACATACAATTGATTTCTGTAACAGAAACAAAGTTAATCAGTGTATTGTTTAGAGATACATATACATTTAGTCAAACTATAAAGAAAAGCAAGGAAATGTTTAACACAACATTTAGGACAGGTTATTACTCCTCCAAGGTTAAAATCCAGGAAGGACCCACAGGTGACTTCAAATGTATTGGTAATGTTTTATTTTTTAAGCTGGGTAGGGGTGCACTGTTCAGTTTATGGAGATTTTTATAGACATTCCTGTGTATATTACATATTTAACAAAATTTTAAACTATTTAGGAACTCTCTAGCGAAGGAAGAAACTTGTGTTTTCTAGTTTCAAATCATAAGCCAGTGGTTAAATTTAACTTGGAGGCAGATTTTTCCCAAGTTATAAAAATTTATGCTAACCATGAAAAGCTACTGAGAATGGAGTAGGCTTGCCTTGTAAAAGTAACAAGTTTTAATCCTTGAAGCAGTCCACAGAGATTAGGTGACTACTTGCTAAAGATATTCAAATATCCTTTTAGGAATTGGACTGAATGACCTGCAGATTTCCTTCCAAATTAAGGATTTTCTGTTTACATGAATCTCCCTCTCAATACTCTATGTATTTTTCTTCCTAATAGGTTAGGTAATGGATACTTTTGTATTATTATAATGTACTTGATGTTTAGAAGATCAGAGACATTGAGTAGTAGATTTTCCCAGGAAGGATGGAAGTTAATGGACCCCACACAGAGGAATTTACACAGGGATGTAATGCTGGAGAACTACAGGAACCTGGTCTCTCTGGATAGGAAGTTTCTCCTCTATGGCTCTCCATCCACATGGAACTTGGGGTCCAGGGCTTTATGATTTCTAATGGATCCTTTATGGAGTATTTCTATCCCCGTTTCCAAGTAAAAATTCTGTTCTTCATAGAGTGAAAAAATTATATTTTCAGTGACTTACCTTGAAAGACACACCTGAAAATAATCCTGAGATTTAGGACTATCTCTTCTAGAATCTCTTGTAAAATAATTCCATTCTGCCTTTTTTAGGGAGTAAAGGAAGTTGACCTAAATTCATTCTGTGACACAGTGTATTTCAGCATCTTTGGGAGCATAGATTGGAGCCCTCCTCAGGTACTTGTATAACGAAATGGAACTCCTTATACTGGCCACACCTTCCAAAAGATTGATGACCTCACTGAATTCTGGAATGGCTTTTTGTCACCAACATGGTCAATTCCCATTTCCTATTTCCTTTTTTTTAAGATTTTATTTATTTGACAGACAGAGATCACAAGTAGGCAGAGAGGCAGGCAGAGAGAGAGAGGAGGAAGCAGGCTCCCCGCTGAGCAGAGAGCCTGATGTGGGGCTCGATCCCAGGACCCTGGGATCATGACCCAAGCCAAAGGCAGAGGCTTTAACCACTGAGCCACCCAGGCACCCCACCCATTTCCTATTTCCTGAACAAGGCTTGCAGTTTCCAAACCAGAGATGACTTCCTAATCAGAAGCAGGAAAAGAACCTTGGATTGTAGTGAGACAGATTTCAAGAAACCTCTATCCAGGTAAATAAATGAGAACCAGAATGTTAAGGTTCACCCTCAGTTAATTTAAAAATTATCTTTTTTTCTTTTTAAGATTTTATTTATTTATTTGGCAGAGAGAAATCACAAGTAGGCATAGAGGCAGGTGGGGAGAGAGGAGGAAGCGGGCTCTCTGCTCAGCAGATGTGGGGCTCCATCCCAGGGCCCTGGGATCATGACCTGAGCCAAAGGCAGAGGCTTAACCCACTGAGCCACCCAGGCACCCCTAAAAATTATCTTTTGGAAAATAAAATTGGGGGATACTCAGTCGATTAAGCCTCTGCCTTTGGCTCAGGTCATGATCCCAGGGTCCTAGGATGGAGTCCTGCGTCGGGATCCCTGCTCAGCAAGTAGCCTGCTTCTCCCTCTGCCTGCCCCGCCCCTCCACCCCCACCCCCCAGCCCCGCTTGTACTCACGTTCTCTCTCCCTCTCTCTTGTGCTCTCTCTGGTAAATAAATAAAATCCAAAAAAAATTTTTTTTAATTTAAAATTTTAAATAAAATTTTATTTTTAAAATTCTATCCCTGCAAGGACAGAAGGGCACCCCATTTCAGTCTTTTGTTGTTGGAGATGACGTAGGACCACAGTTTTTTTCTCTGGTGTTTGGCTGAAACAGAGTGGTTATTTTCTTAAAGGTTTTTTTGTCTGGGGCACCTGGGTGGCTCAGTGGGTTAAAGCCGCTGCCTTCGGCTCGGGTCATGATCCCAGGGTCGCGGGATCGAGCCCCACATCGGGCTCTCTGCTCTGCAGACAGCCTGCTTCCTCCTCTCTCCCTGCCTCTCTGCCTACTTGTGATTTCTATCAAAATAAATAAATAAAATCTTTAAAAAAAAAAAAAAAGGTTTTTTGGCACTCTAGGCTGCCCTTTTCTTGGTCCATTAGCCAGAGAGTGACAAGCTTTCCTTGAAGCTTTTTCTCTTTTTCTTTCTTTCTTTCTTTCTTTTTTTTTTTTTTTGGTATCTGCACACATTGGAATATTGGTCTGGCAGCTTCTCCAGCACCCAAGTCAGGATATAGGATGCAAAACAAAAATGTAGAAAACCACTGTGTCTTTCCCCAGGCTGCAAGATCCCTAGCTGGCCTGCCTCCTGTCCAACGTTCAGAGTCTTCTTAATTTGATTGATATATAATATCAAATGTTTTTAGCTGTAATTCATGGGAGATAAAGAGAGAAGTGTTCCTATTCCATCTCATCTCACTATCAGTTTACCTTCATTTATGACAATATTTTGATGGGTATAAATTTCTGGGCTGACAGGTTTTCCTTCCCCCTTTTGGTACTTTAAAAGCACTCCATTATCCTCTGGCTTGCTTTGCTTTTTTTTCCCCCCTTGATGAAAAATAATTATCTTTGAACCCAGTAAACACATACCTTTGTTTTTCTAAGATTTTCCTTTATTACTGGTTTGTAGCAATTTGATTATGCTGTGCCTTGGTGTGATTTTCTTCATGTGCTTTCTTTGAATTTCACTGAGCTTCTTGGATCTGTGGGTTTATAATTTCCACCAAATTTTGAAAGTATTTAGTCATTTCTTCAAACATTTTTCTACTCCCTAACTCTCTCCTCTCCTTCTACCATTCTAATTACACCCAGTTAGGCTACTTCATCTTGTTCCTTAACTCACTGATGTTCTATTTTTTTCCCCTGTGTTTCATTTTGGACAGTTTCTATTTCTGTCCTTTGAATTCATGATTCTTTCCTTTTGCAGTGTCTAATCAGCTCTTAATCTACTGTTTTTTTTTTTTTCTCTTTTCATTTCAGATATACTTGTTATCTCCAGTAGTTTGATTTCCCACTTACATTTTTTCCTTTCATAGTTCAAGTGTCACATGTCATACTTTCTCCAAAGGTATCCACTGGCTTTTTGAGATCCCAAGAACCCAGTTCTACAACGTTCAGCTTCACTGAGCTATTTCCCTGCAGATCCCCATATGTCATATGCTCCCCCTGTGTGGGCCCCATACACAATCACAGCGGCACACAACCCAAGGCACACAGAGTAGGGCTGGGTTAGGGAGGAAATGGATTCATTGACGGAAGCTGCCCTAGAGACCTTATGGAGCCTGTTTCACTACAGAAAATATGGCCTTTGGGCATTAAACCATGGAACTGGGGCAAAGAAAGCATGCTTTATCATATATGATTTATAATAATATAATAAAAATTAATATGAACAATAAGATAAAAATATTAATATAAATACTAATTATTTTTAAATGTGGATGAGCTGAGGAAGCTCTAGATCAAAAACCCAGAAATTATAATGAAAGCATCATCGATTTTTCATTCAAGAAAGACAAGCTAAAGTGCGCACACGCACTTACCAACTCTACTGGCATCCGAAGCTTTAGCTAATTTACAAAAGGCCTGTATCTTCTATCATTGACTTTATTTCTGTAGTCACCCTGAAACGTTCAGAGTCAAGGGGTGGTGTCATTTTTTGCGTCGTTCGTGCTAATGCTTGACACATGGTTCTAGCCTCTCAATACAAGTTTGTTCGATGTGAATAGATTTTTTAGGTTCCCCAAACTGTCGATAAACACATCCAAGTCCCTTCCCTCTTAAACGCAGACAAAAGAAGAAGAAAAGGGGGGACTGGGGCAAAAAAACGCTCCGCGCTGAGGATTCTGGGCGCTGTAGTTCGGGAGCCCCGGGCTGCGCAGGCGCACTGGCTTGCCTGAAGGCCGGCCCCGCCAAGCTGGCGCCATTGCTGGAAGCGTTCCCGCCCTGCTCTGCGAGTTCCCGCAGTTGTTCTCAGTTCGGCAGCCAGGTACTCGTTGCCCCCGGCGCCAGGCCCCGGTTCTCCCCTGCACCTCCCTCGGTGCTTGGCTCCTGGCGGCGTCCGGGGCGTGCCCGTCCCTCCAGAGTCGCGGTCCCTGAGCCGATACCCCACCCGAGAGGCGGCTGGGACTGGGCCTCCTGCCTGGCGTTTCGGTCTCCCGGTGGCCTGGCTCGGGAGCCGTCGGTCCCTGGGCGGCGGGCGCGGTCGGGGGTCGGGAAGCGGGGGGCGCGGGGCCCCGGCTTGCGTGGTTCGATCCGGGCGGGCCGCCTCTTCCCAGTCCCGCGCCTTTGGCGGAAGGAGAGGGGGCGAGTGGGGAGGAAGGAGAGGCTTCCTGCCGGCTTCTGAAGCGGCGGGACCGAGCGGTTTCACACCTGGTGACCTGACAGGCGGACGAACTCCTGTCTGTCTGCACCGAGGCAGGTTTTCCCTGCCTCATTTTATGGCATTTCACTGATTGGGTCCGTGATCAAAGGAAGAGTGATACAAAGCGAAAGTCAAGCAAAGCTTTTTTTGGCGCCATCCTGGAGAATCAAACCGCAAGGACCACCCCTAGCCTCACAGACTAGCTTTTAAAGAGCGAAGGCCATGTGGTTGAGCCTGGCCAGTGAGGTTGTAACACACAGAGAAAGCTGCATAGTCATGTTAGGTCACACGCAGGTGGCCAGTTGAATTACAATTTACCCTATAGTAGCTGTTTGAACTAGCCTATCTGGTCGGAATTGGCGCCCAAAAGGCGGGGATTACATTCTTTGGTGGTTAGGGAAGATAGTATGTGTGCTTTGCTGATTGGATGTCTCCACCTGGCCTCCTGACCTTACTCCTTCATCCGTCCTCCTATTTAGGCTCTGTTTTCAAGGACTAGTCGACGGTATTTTACTGGTTTCCCAAACTTGCTTCTAAGTAGGTTTGGGGGGAGGCAGGGTCAGTTTAAGTTTCAGTGCACAAACAGCTGTTTAACCGAGATGGAGTCGCTCTGGCTTGTAAGGGCCTATTTAGCCAAAACGGCTCCATTTCGGTTGAATACCCGTTGTGGTGTTTATGCAGTAAAACTTAAACTGTCCCTGCCCCCCTTCCGCAAGGCGCGGTCGCTCCCCGCAGGGGACTTCCTTAAAAACAAGTCCCGGAAACCAGTCCCAGGTAACAAAGCCCAAATACAAGGACAGGTCAGGCCTGGTGGGGGTATCCAATCAATGAGGGCGCATACTGTCTCCCTAGCTACCAAGGTGTGTGGACCCCACCCTTTGGGCGCCAATTCTGACCAAGGTGATAGGGTAGTTCAAATGCCTACTATGGGGTAAATTGTAACTCAATTGGTCACTTATGTGTGACTTAGCCTGACTGTGCAGTGTTCTCTGTGATATCGGCCACCTGTGCGTGGCCAGGCCCAACCACATGGCCTTTGCCCATAAAAGCCAGCCTGTAAGGCAGAGAGGGGTCGCCTCTTTGTAAGAGATGGCCCCGGTCGGTTTGATTCTTGATGCTTGGCGCGAAATAAAGCTTTGCTTGACCTTCACTTTGTATCAGCCTCGCTCCTTTGATTACGGACCCAACATGGCTAAGTAGGCCCTTATATTCACATTATCACTTTTTTTTTAATTTTTTTTTTAAGATTTTATTTATTATTAGTTAGAGCGAGCACAGGCAGACAGAGAGGCAGGCAGAGGCAGAGGTCCTGGGATCATGACCTGAGCCGAAGGCAGCCGCTTAACCAACTGAGCCACCCAGGCGGCCCTCACATCATCACTTTTAAATGCCTTCTGTCTCCCTGACGTGGTAATGGCATCATTGCGTTGGTTGGGAAATGCTGCACTGGTCCAAGGCGCTGAAGTTCTCAAGAATATGGTCCCCTTTGTTATTTTAAAATAACAAAGCTGGCTTGGGAGCCACAGCGAGAGAAATTTCTCAAGTCCCTGATAGGTCCGCAGTGCTTGGGTAGACAGGGCTTGGGTGAAGTCGCAGTATCCAAAAAAATATCTAGGAAATTACCCCTATGGCGAATGGAGTACCGGCCTGGATATCTTCTGTGTAATGTCAGAGTTCGTGAAAGAAACTACTCAGATGCTTTGCCTTGTGCTCAGGTGGTTTGCTTGTGGACATGTCTCCACAGTAGCCAAACCAAAGTTAGAACCTACACCAAACTCCTTATTGTCTACGTGGGAAGTGAAGATAAACAGAAGGAAGGGTAAACACCTCGGGCCCAGTGCTCAGGTCATAGTGGAGTTTTGGCTTATTCACGTGCTATCTTTGTCTCTGTGCATTATTTTTACATAATTGAGATCAGGCTGAATTTATTAAATTTTAAGAAGCATTAGTTATTCTGATGATAAAACTTTAGGCAGAGGGGCAGTGCGGTGGGGAGCAGGCTCCCTGCTGAGCAGAGAGTCCGATGGGGACTCGATCCCAGGACTCTGAGTTCATGACCTGAGCCAAAGGCTGAGGCTTTAAGCCACTGAGCCACCCAGGCGACCCCCTCACATGTTTTCTTGATTTAACTAAAACCCTACTCTCTGCTGCTTACCGGAGAACTTGCCATTTTTCTTTCAGAGCCACTCGTTCTACTAATTAGGAAATTCATTTTTCAGCTTTAACAGAGTCTATGTGTTTTGAACAAGAAAGCTTGTTTCTTTCTCATATAGAAGTCTGAGCTGTTAGGTGGCAGGAAGTGATAAGGGTAGGCAGCTCTCATCCATTAGGTCATCTGGAAACCCAGTTTCGGTGCCTGCTGGGTGTGTTGTCTTTCCTATGGCAGAAGCTGGCTCACTTTCATCCCGTTGCATTCCAGGCCTTTGGAAGGGGAAATGAGGAACTGGAGGCCAAGGAGCTCCCTTTTAAAGATGTGACATCAGGGGCTCCTGGGTGGCTCAGTAGGTTAAAGCCTCTGCCTTGACTCAGGTCATGATCTCAGGGTCTGGGGATCGAGTCCTGCATCAGGCTCTCTGCTTAGAGGGGAGCCTGCTTCCCTTCCTCTCTCTCTGCGTACTTGTGATCTCTGTCTGTCAAATGAATAAATAAATAAATTAAACAAAATGGGACATCAGCTCTCTTATTTAAATCCCATTTGCTATAATTTAGTCACGTGGGCACACCTGCCTATGTCATGGCTGGGAAATGTCTCTACATGAGTGGCCTTGTGTCCAGCTGAGATTTCAAGCCTTTGTCGGTATAAAAGGGGAGACCGGATGTTGGATGGCAATGAGCAGTTTCTGCTACTTTGGCCTACATAAGTTTCCTGCCGTTTGAGTCAGTCTTAGAAAAATTTTCAGCAAAAATTGTTCTTTGGGAAATTTTATTTTAATTGACATATGGTCTTAAGATGATTTATATGTTATAACCCCTTTCTTTTTTCTATTTTTGATTTACTGGTATTTTTCTTCTTTGGCCAGTGGCGTATGATTTCATTATTTAGAGAATCAGCTCCTGCCTTTGTCAACTGTTTTGTTTTCTTAATAGTTTCTTTGTTATTTTTTCCTTATAGTTTGCTTGTTAATTATTTCTCTTACATAGTTGATCGTTTAATATTTTTATTTTTAAAAATGTCAGTTGCATGTATTTAGGGATATAAATTTTATCTTTTTAAAAGTTTTTGGCAACCCATGCGTTTTTTTTTGTTGTTTTTTTTAAAGATTTTATTTATTTATTTGACAGACAGATCATACAAGTAGGCAGAGAGGCAGGCAGAGAGGGGAGGGGAGAAGCAGGCTCCCTGCCAAGCAAGGAGCCCGATGTGGGACTCGATCCCCGAACGCTGGGATCATGACCTGAGCCGAAGGCAGCAGCTTAACCCACTGAGCCACCCAGGCGCCCCAACCCATGAGCTTTTAACATCTCATTTTCTCATTGTCTATTTCACTGGCAATTAAAGTTCTCTCTTTGTCTTAATAAGTACTCAGGAGGATCTGTTTTAATTTCCTGGTGATTGGGTTTTTCTCCCCCCTCTCCAAACTTACATTTGTAATTACTACATCATGGTTAGAGAATGTCATATATTCAGTTTTTTTTAAGGTTTTATTAATTTTATTCTAGAGAGAGAGCATATGAGAGTGGGGGGAGGGACAGAAAGAGAGGAGGAGAGAGAACCTCAAGCAGACTCCCCACTGAGCATGGAGCCCCACATGGGGCTTAATCCCATGACCCTGAGATGATGACCTGAGCCAAAATCAAGAGTTGGGCACTTAACCAGCTGAGCCACCCATGTGCCCCCCACCTCCCCACCCCTGACATGATGATTTGTTTTAGTGTATGTATGTGTGTTTATAATGAGGGCTTGCTTTCTTTTTTTTCATCTACAGAGATACTTAGTACTTCATTTTTTAATTGAAATGTAATTGACATGTTATCTTAGTTTCGGGTATATAAAATAATCGTTATAAATATAGATAAAGTGATCATTACAAATCTAGTTAATATCCATCATCACACATATTTACAGGTTTTTTTCTTGTGATGAGAACTTTTAGGATTTACCCTTATCAACTTAAAATATATAATACAATATTATTAACTATAGTCATCATTCTGTACATTACATCCCCAGGACTTACTTATTTTATAACTAGAAGTTTATAGCTTTTGACCACCTTTGCCCATCTTGTCCACTGCTCACCTCTGCCTCTGGCAGTCATCTCTGGCAGTCTGTTCTCTGTATCTAGGAGTTCACGTTTGGGGTAGGGGGTTGTTTTGTTTGTTGTTTTAGATTCCACATAGCAGCGAGGTGATAGTTGTCTGCACATCTGTCTGACTTGTTTCACCTAGCATAATGCCCTCATGGTCTATCCACGTTTTCATAAATGGCAAGATTTCCTTCTCTTTTTTTATGGCTGAATAATATTCCTCTGTGGGTATTATATTATCTGTTCATCTGTCAACAAATATTTCCATTTCTTGACTGTTGTAATTAATGCAACAGTGAACATATGAGTGTGGATATCTTTTTGAGGTTGGGTTTTTGTTTCTCTCAGATAAATGCCCAGAAGTGTAACTGCTGGAAAATGTAGTATTATTTTTAATTTTTTGAGGAAATTTTAGTATGATTTGTTCTAGTTTTGTGAAAAATGTTGTTGGTACTTTATGGGGATTGTAGTAAACCTATAAATTGCTTTGGGTAGTAGGGACATTTTAACGATATTGGTTCTTCTAATCCTTGAGCACAGAATATCTTTCCATTTAATGACTTCTGGTTTCAGTGTACCAGTCTTTCAGCCCCTTGGTTAGATTTATCCCTAGGTATTTTATTCTGTTTGATGCAATTCTAAGTGGGATTATTAGTGTATAGAAACACAACTGATTTTTATAAGTTGATTTGTATCCTAACCGTTTTTTATTTATCCTAACAGTTTTTTGGCAGAATCTTTAGGGGTTTCTATATTTAATATTATGTCATCTGCGAATAGTAACGGTTCTTTTCCAGTCTGTATAGTTTTGATTTCTTTTTCTTGCCAGATTGCTGTGGCTAGGACTTCCAATATTATGCTGAATATAAATGGTGAGAATGGGCATCCTGGTCTTGATCTAAGCTTTATCATTTCACCACTGAGTGTGTTAGCTGCGGTCTTGTCATCTATGGCCTTTATTGAGAAGTTTTTCTCATGAATGGATGCTGAATTTTGCCAAATAAATGCTTTTTCTGCACCTCTTGAGATGATCATATCATTTTTGTTCTTCATTTTGCTAATGTGGTGTACATGACATTGATTGACTTGCAGATGTTGAACCATTCTTGTATCCCAGGAATAAGTCCCACTTGGTAATGGTGTATTATCCTTTTGATGTATTGTTGAATTCAGTTTGCTAGGATTTTGTTGAGGAGTTTTGCATCTATATTCAAGAGGGTTATTGACGTCTGATTTTCTTTTCTTACGGTGTCTTTGCCTGGTTTTGGTATCACGATAATGCTGGCCTCGTAAAATGAGTTTGAAAGTGTTCCTTCCTCTATGTTTTTTGGAAGAGTTTGAGAAGGATTGGTACTAATTCTTCTTAAATGTTTGGTGGAATTCACCCATGAAACTACCTAGTCCTGGACTTTGTTTTTTGAGAGACTTCTTATTATTGATTCAATCTCCTTACTAGTATTCAGTCTGTCAGATTTTCTCTTTCTTCATGATTCAGTCTTGGTAGATTGTATGTTTTAGAATTTACTCATTTCCTCTAGGTTGTCCATTTGTTGGCATAATCTTTATTAGATCCATATTGTCTTAAACTTTGATGTGTGCACATGAATCAGCTAGGGATCTTATTAAAAAGCTGATTCTTGGGGCGCCTGGGTGGCTCAGTAGGTTAAAGCCTCTGCCTTTGTCTCAGGTCTCGATTCCATGCTCCTGGGATCAAGCCCTGCATCGGGCTCTCTGCTTAGCGGGGAGTCTGCTTCCCTTCCTCTCTCTTCCTGCCTCTCTGTCTACTTGTAATCTCTGTATGTCAAATAAATAAATAAAATCTTAAAAAAAAAAAAGCTGATTCTTGATTTAATAGGTTCTGGAGTTCGACCTCATATTTTGCATTTTCATAAGCTCTCCAGTAAAATTTATTCTGCTGTTTTCTGGACTGCGCTTTTGAATAGAAAGGTCTTGGATATGAATTCTTAATGGAGGCAAATTGACTGTATAAAGCAGGGACAGATTTGGCATAATCCTGCATAGATTCCTTTGGGCCCCACAAGCCCTACTGCATGGTGAGAGCATCAGACTTCCTAGGAAACTGTCATTAAAAAGAATTTCAAAAAATCTGGGAAGCTTAATTCTTTTCTTTTATTTTTTTTGTTAAGATTTTATTTATTTATTTGACAGACAGAGATCACAAGTAGGCATAGAGACAGGCAGAGAGAGAGGAGGAAGCAGGCTCCCTGCCAAGCAGAGAACCTGATGTGGGGCTCCATTCTAGGACCCTGGGATCATGACCTGAGCCGAAGGCAGAGGCTTTAACCCACTGAGCCACCCAGACGCCCTGGGAAGCTTAATTCTTATTGCACCACTGTCTTGCAGCATCATCCTGAAACTTCGCACTTTAATTAATTAAGAGAATGTTTACAAACATTAGGCTCTCGTTTTGCAACCAAACTCAGCATTAGCTGGGTCATGTTGTTTTTTTCCTGCTTCCTTCTTATTTGGGTTTGCCTGATACAGAATGACTAGATAAAGGTCTGAATATGAGATTGAGAGAAGCATATCAGGACTTCTTTTAAGTTTCGAAGTTGTAGTGTTCTCTTTAGAGGAAGCTGAAATCTCTGAAAATGTTAGCAAATTGATTATCACATGAAAGATAGGAAGAAGAGATTCTTAGAATGTTTCACTTTTATTTATTTTTATTTTTTTTTATTTTTTATTTTTTTAGATTTTATTTATTTATTAGTTAGAGAGAGAGAGGGAGCGTGAGCACAGGCAGACGGAGAAGCAGGCTCCCTGCCGAGCAAGGAGCCTGATGTGGGACTCGATCCCAGGACACTGGGATCATGACGTGAGCCGAAGGCAGCCGCTTAACCAACTGAGCCACCCAGGCGTCCCTATTTTTATTTTTTTTAAGATTTTTTTTATTTATTTGACAGATAGAGATCACAAGCAGGCAGAGAGAGAGAAGCAGGCTCCCTGCTGAGCAGAGAGCCTGATGTGGGGCTCCATCCCAGGACCCTGAGATCATGACCTGAGCAGAAGGCAGAGGTTTAACCCACTGAGCCACTCAGGTGCCCCGAGTGTTTCATTTTTAGATGAATAGCTGATTGTGGCAAAGAAAGATTAAATTATTTTCTTCCACATCATGTAGTGAGTTGATTTAATGGAAAAGTTGTGAGCATTGAAATTAGACCGATTTGGCGTCATGCGTTGCCTTGGATAAATAGTATTATATCTCTAAGCTTCATTTTCCTGATCAGTGGAATGGGAATATAATTCCCATTGGATTGATGTGAAGTTCAAATTAAAAGAACCTTGTCCAATGTCTGGTCTGCTACCCATGACTACGATTTCCAAGGCAAGATGGGTTTTCATGGCTTATTTCTCTTTCTCAGGTATGCCTCTGCAGGACTCCACTCTTTCCAGAGAGGAGAACACAGAGGAAGAGATTATGGCTGCTGTGGTTTTTTCAGTTGGAGCTCTGGTAAGTTGGGGTTTCCTCGGGTCCTGACCTGCCTCTTGGGTTTAGAGCATATGGGTTTTTCCTGAAGTCTGTGACTTCTCTACCGTACCCATGTTTGTGAAGGTACTTTAGGTGAGAAGGGAGTTCAAGGACAAGGCTCCGTGGCAGAGAACAGTGCAGTGAGCTAGTGATTCCAGTGGGAAAGTTATGAAAAGCAAGCCTGGGGATTAGATATTAAAGCTGAATCTTTTAATGTTTCCCTGAAGACATTTAAGTATACATATGTGTGTGTGTGTGAGTGTGTTTGAGATTGGTGTGTGATAAAAGTTATATGTTAGCAGTGACTTTCTGAAATAGGAGATCCCAAAGACAGATGATACCAACAAGTATAATTTGTTCTAGTAATAATCCGCAGTAACCTGGAGTAGTGATCTTTTATTCTTTGTAGTTGGGATGCACAGTGAAAATAGTCTTTAAAACATGCCCTTGAAAGATAAATGAGGGGCGCCTGGGTGGTTCAGTTGGTTGAACATCTGATTTTTTTTTTTTTTGTAAGATTTTATTTATTTATTTGACAGAGAGAGGGAGAAAGCACAAGCAGGGGGAGCAGCAGGCAGAGGGAGAGGGAGAAGCAGGCTTCCAGCTGAGCAGGAAGTCCGATGCAGGGCTCCATCCTAGGACCCTGGGATCTCGACCTGAGCTGAAGGCACACACTTAACCAACTGAGCCACTCAGGTGCCCCCAGTGTTTCATTCTTGATCTCAGCTCAGATCTTGATCATAGGGTCTTGGGTTCAGGTCCTGTGTTCAGGTCCTCCACATGGAGCCTTCTTTTAAAAAAAAGAGAAAGAAAAGAAGGACACCTAGGTGGCTCAGTGGGGTAAGCCGATGCCTTCAGCTCGGATCATGGTGTCAGGGTCCTGGGATCTAGCTCTGTATACTGCTCTCTGCTCAGCAGGGAGCCTGCTTTCCCCCTCTCTCTGCTTGCCTCTCTGCCTACTTGTGATATCTCTCTCTCTCTCTGTCAAATAAATAAAATATTTTTAAAAAGAGAGAGAGAGAGAAAAGATAAATAAAAACCAGAATATTGCATTTGATCAGTAGATCCAAAGCATTTGTCTAGTATTGACATGGTCAGACCCATCCCTAATTACCAGATGTTGAGGTTCACGTTTTCTGGAAGCTAAATATTTATATTTTTTAGATAAGAACTTGGGAGGGGAGAAAGATAATATTTTTTCTCAAGGGACTCTAGATAGTTATATTACCCATAGTTTTAAAAATGGCACACATAAAACCTAAAATTGTTAAGTGCTAATGGAAAGATACAATAAAAGGTCATTTCATCTATAAAATCAGGCCCTTATGGGGATACAGTTGATAAGGTTTGGAAGAAAACAATATAGTGAGAAGTCCTTGAAATACTTCCAGAATGAGATGGCCCCTCGGACCCCCCACAACACTGTAATGATTTTCAGCTGTGAAAAATCCATAGTGTTGGCAGGTTTTGAGTACTTTTCTTGAGTGAGAGAGATCGTTTCTGAGAAATACATTTCAACCCTACAGGAAAAGGGAAAGTTGTGTAGCATCTGAAGGCCTCTTTTTATAAATTTATTTTTGTTGTGATAGGTTCTTTGTTGGAAGCCTGCTTTAGAAACGATGCGGTTATTTGTCTCAGTCCTTTTTTTTTTTTTTTTTAAGATTTTATTTATTTATTTGACAGACAGAGGTCACAAGTAGGCAGTGAGGTGGGCAGGGGGGCGGGAAGCAGGCTCCCCATGGAGCAGAGAGCCCGATGTGGGGCTCGATCCCAGGACCCCATGATCATGACCTGAGCCAAAGGCAGAGGCTCAACTCACTGAGCCACCCAGGCACCCCTATATCTGTCTCAGTCTTATGTTTGTCCTTGTGTTAAACAAGGTCAAAGAAAATTATAGTTGGATGTTACTACAGGACATTAATTTCAGCCCTAAATAAAACAACAAAAGAGGTTATCCTGGATATGGCATAGCCACCGTGGCCGGATGTTGCTTGTTGAGGCTCTCCTATAGGTCATAGGCAGCCTGTCACTGAAAGATCCTATCCTGTATCCCCTCAGAATCCTGAGGATTCCCAGCCAGATAAAGATCTTCACCTTCAGCCAGAAGAGCCAGAGCTGGTAAAGGTAATACTTAATATGTATGTAAGGGGAAGGAGAAGGGTCTCTTTCACTGCCCCTGGTTCTTAATGTTCCCGGTTCATCGCACGTTTGCAGTGAACACCATCTTGCTTGGTAGGTGTAGTGACCCCAGGTCCGGGACCATCAATTTGGCAGATTTCATTTCTCAGTGGTGGCAGCCCTAATGTGGCAGTTGGTCTCGTCATTGCCAATTGATGAAGTATCCTTTATGACATCCTCGGATTCTCTCTTTGCATTGTGAGACTCAATATCATTAAAGATACCACAAATGAGCATCTGGGTGGATGGGTCAGTTAAGCGTCTGCCTTTGGCCCAGGTCGAGATCCCAGGGTGTTGGGATCGAGTCTGGAATCTGGCTCCCCGCTCAGCCGGGAGTCTGTTTCTCCTCCCTCTGCCCCTCTCGCCTGCTCTCTCTCACACTCTGTCTCTCTCAAATAAACACATAAGAATTAAATTTAAAAAGTGCCAAGGATACATCAATGTGAGTGGAAACATTCTTAAGATGTGTTTAAATTAGTTTAGATTTTTTATTTCATTATCATTTAAGCTTACTTTATTTGTGAGTACAGAATCTACCTACTTTTCCAAAAAATAACAAAGTCAGAAGCTTATGAATTATGTAAGCAAAATTACCTAAAACTTAGAAATAAGGAATAAGGCAAAAAATAAATGTATACCCTTTCAGTGTCATATTAGACTTGTCTTATTCTGGCATTCTTTTTTCTGCTATCAGTAGACATCTGTTCTTGTATCTACTGTGAACCAGCTTTGTCAAGCAGCTGATCTCTCATTAATGACTTACATAAATCTTGGGCTTCTGTTGATGATACTTTTAAAATTGTGGGGTTTAAATTTTCTTTAAAAATTTTTTCTTGACGTATAGTTGATGTAGAAAGTTCATTAGTTTCAGGTGTCTAGCATAGTGATTGGGGAACTCTATACATTACACAGTGCTCACCACAATAGCTGTAGTTACCATAAAAAGTTGTTACAGTAGTATTAACTGTGCTCTCTATACTGTACTTTTCTTCTCTGGTGACTTATTTATTTTATAACTGGAAGTTTGTACATCCTAATCCCCTTCACCTCTTCCACTCATTACCCTCCCCTCCTAGGAACCACCAGTTTGTTCTCTATATTTTGGAGTTTGTTTCTGTTTTTTGTTCATTTTGTTCATTTTGTTTTGTTGTTTTAGATTTCACATGTAAGTGTAGTCATATGGTGTTTGTCTTTGATGTATTTCACTTAGCATACCACCCTCTAGGTCCATGGGTGTTACGACAAATGACAAAA
>RCUC01000311.1:0-68775 GCA_003697995.1 Taxidea taxus jeffersonii | reverse complement strand
AACAAAGATCAGAGTGGAAATAAATGAAATAGAGACAAGAAAAAAAAACAATAAAAAAGAACAACCAAACTAAAAGCCTGTTAAATTGATAAATCTTCAACTAGACTTAGAAAAAAAGAAGACTCAAATAAAATAAAGATGATACATTGTAACTGACATCACAGAAATACATAGAATCCTAAGAGACTACTACAAATATGCCAATAAATTGAATAACCTAGAAGCAATAGAAAAATTCCTAAAAACATACATCCTACCAAGACTGAACACGAAGAAATAGAAAATCTGAACAGATGAATAATGAGTAAGAAGACTCATCAGTAATCAAAACTTTACAACCCAGAAAACCCCAGGACTAGATGGCTTCACTGGTGAATTCTAACAGACATTTAAAGGAGAATTAATGCCAATCCTTATCCAAGTCTTCCAAAAAATTGAACAGTGGGAATATTCCCAAACTCATTCTACAAGGCCACCATTACCTGTGGGAAGCCACGTAGTGTGTTGAGGTATGGACCAAACCAAGTCCTGCCTTGCATCTCCTTGACATCTAAAGGTTAAACGCCTCAGGATGGAAAAGTTGAGTAGCCCTGAGAATTCCCACCATTATAGTGGGAATATTCCCAAACTCATTCTACAAGGCCACCAACACGTAGTGTGTTGAGGTATGGACCAAACCAAGTCCTGCCTTGCATCTCCTTGACATCTAAAGGTTAAACGCCTCAGGATGGAAAAGTTGAGTAGCGCTGAGAAAGGGTTTGAGCTATGTGTTCCACACCCACCTATGTGACTTCTGCTTTAGCTTTTCAGGAACTGAATTTTACATACCCTGATTGTCAATCTATGATAGGACCTTGTTGTCCCTACACAGGCCATAAAACCACATCTGATACTATCTTATCAATAGTAACCTGCCTTTAGGCAGCTGCCCTATGGCGTCAGGACATCTGCACGTAGTCCTCTGGTGTGGTCCTCTGGTATGTAGCAATGGGAACCCTTGAAACTGTTTTACTACCGAAAAAGGTGGTCACTTTCTTTGTTCTGTTAGCTATATATAGTGGTGCATGGTTCTGAATAAAGTTGGCACTGCTTGGACATCATCCTCTGTGTCCCTCCTGCCCTCATCTCTTTGCGTCTTATCATCGTTTCACCATCCTCTTGCCCTCTCGACCCTGGTCGTGTTGTTGCGCTGGCAGCGACAATTACCCAGATACCAAGCCAGATAAGAACACTGCAAGAACAGAAAATTATAAATTGGTATCCTTGATCAGTATAGATACAATTTTATTATTGAAGTATAGTTGACATACAATGTAATATTAGCTTCAGGTGCACAACAATGATTCAATAATTCCCTACATTACATAATACTCACCACAATAAGTATAGTTATGATCCACCATCATACAAAGTTATTATAATATTACTGACCACATCCCCAATGCTGTAATTTTCATGCCTGTGACTTATTTTATAGCTGGAACTTTGTACGTCTTAATCCCTTTCACCTATTTAGATGAGCCCTCTCCCCCATCCCATCTGGCAAGCACCACTTCTCTGTATTTATGACTCTGCTTTTGTTTGTTCATTTGTTTTGTTTTTAAATTCTACATATAATTGAAATCATATGTCTCTCTGAATTATTTCATTTAACATAATACCCTTTACAAATTCATATTGTTGCAAATAGCAACATTTCATTTTCTATGGGTAATATTCCATTGTGTGTGTGTGTGTGTGTGTGTGTGGTGTGTATGTGTAAATATACACACATCCCGACATACCATATTTGCATTATCTACCCATCTATCAATGACCATTTAGGCTGCTTCCATATCTTTTCAAATTAGCGCTTTTTGTTTTCTTTGGGTAAATATCCAGTAGTGGAATTACTGGATCATATGGCATTTCTATTTTTACCTTATTTTGAGGAAACTCCATACTCTTCCAGAGTAGCTGCAGCCATTCATATTTCTACAAACAGTACACAAGGGTTCTCTTTTAACCATATCATCACCAATACATATTTCTTGTTTTGGGGTTTTGTTTTTGTTTTGCTTTTTGTTACTAGTCATTCTGGTTGCTTGCATTTCCTTGATAATTAGTGATATTGGGTATCTTTTCACAGGTGGCTGCTACCCACCTGTATATCTTCTTTGGAGAAATGGCTATTCAGGTCATGCCTAATTTTAATTGGATTATCATTTTAGGTTGTTTTTTTTTTGTTGTTGTTTGTTTGTTTTTTCTTTTTGGTATTGAGTTATATGAATTCTTTGTATGTTTTGGATATTAACTCCCTGACAGATATATCATTGGCAAACATCTTTTCCTATTCAGTAGATTACCTCTTCATTTTGTTGATGGCTTCCATCAGCATGCAAAAACTTTTACATTTGGTATAGTCCTAATAGGTTATTTGTGCATTTGTTTCTCTGCCTCCAGAGACATATTCAGAAAATGTTGCTAAGGCAATGTCCAAAAGATTATAGCCTATGTTTTCTTTTAGGATTTTTATGGTTTCTATTCTTACATTTAGGTCTTTAATCCATTTTTAGTTTATTTTTATGTATGGTGTAAGAAAGTGGTCCAGTGTCATTCTTTTGCATGTAACTTTTCCAGTTTTCCCACCACCATTTATTAAAGAGACTATTTTTCCTTATGGTATATTATTGCCCTCTTTCTTTATAGATTAATTGACCAAATAAGTGTGGTCTATTTCTGGACTTTCTATCCTGTTCCATGTGATCTACGTGTCTATTTTTATGCCATTACCACAATGCTCTGATTACTCCAGCTTTGTAGTGTATCTTAAAATCTGGAATTGTGATACCTCCAGCTTCGTCCTTTCTCAAGACTGCCTTATGGGGTGCCCAGGTGACTTAGTTAAGTGTCCAACTCAATCTTGGGGTCATGGGTTCAAGCCCCATCAGTGAGCTCCACATGGGATAAGGAGCTTACATTTAAAAACAAAACAAAACAAAACAAAACAAAAAACTAATTGGCTACTTGAAGTTTTTTGTGGTTCCATGTAAATTTTAGGACTATTTGTTACAGTTCTGTGAACAATGCTATTGGTGTTTTGGTAGAGATCACATTGCATTTGTAGATTGCTTTGGGTACTAGGGAATTTTTAAAATAGTAATTCTAATCCATGCATGTGGACTATCTTTCCATTTGTTTATATCATCTTCAACTTCTTTCATCAATGGCTTTCAGTTTTCAGAGTATAAGTCTTTCATCTCCTTGGTTAAATTTATGCCTAGATATTTTATTCTTTCTGGTACAAGAGTAAATGGAATTGTTTTCATTTGTTTTTCTGGTACTTTGTTATTATTATATAGAAATACAATAGATTTCTGCGTATTAATTTCATATCCTGCAACTTAAATGAATATATTTATTACTTATAATAGTTTGTGTGTGTTTATATATAATACCCAGTGCCCCATGAATGTCTGCCCACCAGGCTCAGCCATCCCTGCACCCATTCCTGCACCCCCCTCCCCTCTAAAACCCTCAGTTGTTTCTCAGAGTCAACAGTATCTCATGGTTCATCTCCCCCTCAGATTCCCCCCCTTCACTTTTCCTTTCCTTGTCCTAATGCCCTCCATGCTATTCCTTATGCTAATCCACAAATAAGTGAAACCATATGATAATTGACTTTCTCTGCTTGACTTAATTCACTCAGCATAATCTCCTGCAGTCCCATTCATGTTGATGCAAAAGTTGGGTATTCATCCTTTCTGATGGCTGAGTAACATTCCATTGTATATATGGACCACATCCTCGTTACCCATTTGTCTGTTGAAGGGCATCTTGGCTCTTTCCACAGTTTGGCTATTATGGATATTTCTGCGATGAACATTGGGGTGTATATGGCCCTTCTTTTCACTACATCTGTACCTTTGGAGTAAATACTCAGTAGTGCAATTGCTGGGTCATAGGGTATCTCTATTTTTAATTTTTTGAGGAACCACCACAATGTTTCCCAAAGTGGCTGTTTCAAATTGCTTTCCCACCATCAGTGTAAGAGGGTTCCCCTTTCTCCCCGGGCACTCCAACATTTGTTATTTGCCCTGTCAACTTTTGCCATTCTGACTGGTATAAGGTGGTACCTCAATGTGGTTTTGATTTGAATTTCCCTGATGGCTAATGATGATGAACATTTTTTCAGGTGTCTGTTAGCCCTTTGTATATCTTCTTTGGAGAAGTGTCTGCTCATGTCTTCTGCCGACTTTTTGACTTGATTGCATGGTTTTTGGATGTTGAGTTTGAGAAATTCTTTATAGATCGTGGATATTAGCCCTTTGTCTGTAGTGTCATTTGCAAATATGTTCTCCCATTCTGTGGGTTGCCTCTTAGTTTTTTTGACTGTTTCATTTGCTGTGCAGAAGCTTTTTATCTTGATGAAGTCCCAAAAGTTCATTTTTGCTTTTCTTTCTCTTGCCTTTGGAGACATGTATTGAAAGAAGTTGCTGTAGCTGATGTCGAAGAGGTAACTGCCTATGTTCTCTAGGATTTTGTTGGATTCCTGTCTCACTTTGAGGTCTTTTATCCATTTTGAGTTTATCTTTGTGTATGGTGTGAGAGAATGGTCGAGTTTCATTCTACAGTTTCATTCTACAGCTGTCCAGTTTTCCCAGCACCATTTATTAAAGAGACTGTTTTCCACTGTATATTTTTTCCTGCTTTGTCGAAGATTATTTGACCATAGAGTTGAGGGTCCATATCTGGGCTCTCTATTCTTTTCAGTTGATCTATGTGTCTGTTTTTGTGCTAGTACCATGCTGTCTTGGCGTTCACAACTTTGTAATATAGCTTGAAATCAGGCAACGTGATGCCCTTAGCTTTGTTTTTCTTTTTCAGTCTCTTTTGTTAGGTTTATTCCAAGGTATATTATGGTTTTTGGTGCTACTGTAAATGGAATTGATTCTCTAATTTCTCTTTCTATAGTTACATTGTTAGTGTATATGAAAGGAATTGATTTCTGTGCATTGATTTTGTATCCTGCCACATTACTGAATTGCTGTATGAGTTCTAGTAATTTGGGAGTGAAGTCTTTTGGATTTTCCACATAAAGTATCATGTCATCTGCAGAGAGAGAGAGAGTTGACTTCTTCTTTGCCAACATGAATATCTTTTATTTCTTTTTGTTGTCTGATTGCTGTTACTAGGACTTCTAGTACTATGTTGAACAAAAGAGGTGAGAGTGGGCATCCTTGTCCTGTTCCTGATCTTAAGGGAAAGGCTCTCAGCTTTTCCCCCATTGAGAATGATATTCACTATGGGTTTCTCATAGATGGATTTTATGAAATAGAGGAACGTTCCCTCTATTCCTACACTCTTGAAGAGTTGTAATCAGGAAAGGATGCTTTATTTTGTCAAATGCTTTTCCTACATCAATTAAGAAGTCAATGTGGTTCTTCTCTTTCCTCTTATTAATGTGTTCTATCACATTGATTGATTTGTGAATGTTGAACCACGCCTGCATCCAGGGATAAATCCCACCTGACTGGGGTGGATAATCCTTTTAAGGAACAGTCAGATCTTATTAGCTAGAATCTTGTTGAAAATTTTGGCATTCTTAGTCATCAGGGATATTGGTCTGAAATTCTCTTTTCTGATGGATCTCTGTCTGGTTTGGGATCAAGGAATACTGGCCTCATAGAAAGAGTCTGGATGTTTTCTTTCTGTTTCTATTTTTAAAAACAGCTTCAGAAGAATAGGCATTACTTCTTCTTTGAATGTGTCATAGAATTCCCCAGGGAGTCCATCAGGTTGTGGACTCTTGTTTTGGGGGAGTTTTTTGATCACTTTTTCAATCTCGTTACTGGTTATTGATCTAGTCAGGTTGTCAATTTCTTCCTGTTTCAGTCTTGGTAATTTATAGGTTCCTGGAATGCATCCATTTCTTCTAGGGTGCTTAACTTATATAGCTGTTGATAATAATTTCTGATGATTGTTTCTATTTCCTTTGTGTTAGTCGTGTTCTCGCCATCTTTCATTCATAATTTTATTAATTCCTTTCTCTTTCTTTTGGATAAACCTGTCCAGTGGTTTATTGATCTTATTAATTCTTTCAAAGAACCAGTTCTAGTTTCATGGATGTGTTCTACTGATTTTTCTATTTCTCAGTCATTGATCTCTGCTATAATCCTAATTATTTCTCCTCTTGTGCATGGGTAAGGCTTAATTTGTTGTTGCTTCTCTAGTTCTTAAGGTGTAAAGATAGTTTGTGTATTCTGGATTTTTCAATTATTTTGAGTGAGGCTTGAATGGCTATTTTCCCCTTAGGACCACCTTTGCCATATCCCATAGGTTTTGGACTGATGTGTTTTTGTTTTCATTGGTTTCCATGAATTTAAGTTCTTCTTTGATTTCCTGGTTGACCCAGACATTCTTGAGCATGATGGTCTTTAGCCTCCAAGTGTTTGAATTTCTTCCAAAATTTTCTTGTGGCTGAGTTCCAGTTTCAAAGCATTGTGGGCTGAGAATATGCAGGAAATATTCTCAGTCTTTTGGTATCAGTTGAGACCTGATTTGTGACCCAGAATGTAGTCTATTCTGAAGAAAGTTCCATGTGTGCTTGAGAAGAACAAGTATTCTGTTGTTTTAGGGAGGAATGTTCTGAATATGAGGTCTGTCTGGTCCAGTGTGTCATCCAAAGCTCTTGTCTCTTTGTTGATTTTCTGCTTAGTTGATCTATTACTGAGAGTGGAGTATTGAGGTCTCCTAGAGTTAACATATTATTAATGTTTCTTTTATTTTGGTTAACAATTGGCTTATGTAGTTGGCTGCTCCCATGTTGGGGGCATAGACATTTACAATTGTTAGGTCTTCTTGGTGGATAGACCTTTTAAGAATGATATAGTGTCCTTCTGTATCTCTAACTATAGTCTTTAGCTTAAAATCTAATTTGTTTGATATGAGAATGACTACCCCAGCTTTCTTTTGAAGTTTGTTGGCATGAAAGATTGTTCTCTATCCCTTCACTTTCAGTCTGGATGTATCTTTAGGTTCAAAATTAGTCTTTTGTAGATAGCATATGGATGGGTCCTGTCTTTTTATCCAATCTGCAACCCTGTGCCATTTTATGGGAGCATTTAGGCCATTCACATTGAGAATGATTATCGAAATATATGATTTTATTATCATCATGTTGCCTGTGAAGTCCTTGTTTCTATAGATTTTCTTTGTAAATCTGTTCTATATCACTCTTGTGGTTTTTCATGGAACTCCCCTTAATATTTCTTGTAGGGCCAACTGGGTGGTCCCATGTTCTTACAGTTTTTGCTAGTCTTGAAAGCTCTTTACCTTTCCATTCTTCTAAATGACAGCCTTGCCAGGTAAAGTATTTCTGGCTGCATGTTCTTATCATTTAGCACCCTGAATATGTCTTGCCAGCCCTTTCTGGCTTTCCAGGTCTCTGTGGACAGGTCTAACATTATTCTGATGTTCCTTCCACTGCACATAAGTAATCTCTTGTCCCTAACTACCCTTAGGATGGTTTCCCTGGGTCTAAGATTTACGAGTTGTACTATTACATGCTGGGGTGTTGGTCTATTCTTGATCTTGGGATGGGTCCTCTCTGCCTCTAGGACATGAATGTTTGTTTTGTTCCCCAGATTAGGGAAATTCTTGACTATGATTTTCTCAAATATATCTTCTAGTCCTCTATCTCCACTGCCTCGGGGATCCCAAAAATTCTGACACTGGAACATTTCATAGCATCATTTATTTCTCTAATCCTGCTTTCATGGATTTTTAAACTATTTGTTCCAGGCCTCCTCCTGATCCTTCTTTTCTATCAGTTGCTCTTCTAGATCACTAATTCGTTCTTCTGTCTCATTTACCTTAGCTGTTAGAGTATCTAGATTAGATTGTGTCTCATTGATAACATTTTTAAGTTCTGTGAGATCAGCACTCATTTCTGCCCTTAGAGAATCTATGTTGCCATTAATGGTTTTCTCCATCCTAGCTATTGTCTTCATAAGTGTTAGACTGAAGCCTATTTCTCACATCTTGCTTATATCCATATCCATTAGTTCTGTGGCAGAGGTCACAGTCTCTGAAATTTTCCTGTGTTGTGTGTTCCTCCTCTTAGTCATTCTGTTGAGTAGTTGTTGAGGGAATGTACAGAGTCAAAATTATTGGCCACAACCCAAGCAATATGCATCTGTTTTATGGGGACCTTAGGATTTTGGGCCTCTTGTTATTCCAGCCTGTCTTTTGGGAGAGGGGCTTGCTGCGCTGTTACTCAGGCAACCCTGTTTGGGCAGTTACTCTGGATCCTGTGCGCAGTGGTGGGCTCAGTGAAAACTGGTTTGCAGGGGCTTTTGCTCTCTGCCAGCTTTCCCTGGCGGCTTTTAGCATCTCTTCCAGGAGTCAGAGCAGAAGTGACTGTAGCCAAACTTCTGCCTCAGAACAGAGAGATCACATTCCGTTCTCCAGTGAGTTCTCCAGGGCACACTGTTTCCATTTTTGTCTGTGCTGCTAAGAACTGCAGCATCATGGGTTGTGTGCCCCATAGCAGCACTCCCAGCTCTTGCTTCCAGGTCCAGGCACCTCTCTGCCCTTTGTGCTTTTAAACTGCCAGCAGCCCTCAGTATGCAAGTACATCTCTTCAGCTCCAGGTTTCGGTCTTGGGGGCTGCCCTAAAGTCTTTTCCCCACTGCTACCAGTCTGTGTGTCTGTGCCCAGTCCCCAGCACAGGAGACTTTTGCACTCTGGCAGCTCAGGATCCCAGAGATTCCCTCCCCCTTTCTGTTTATCTTCCAATATCTGCCCACAGAATCATGGCTCCCTGCTTCATACCTTGAAATCAACCATCAGAGAGATTCTTTTTGTAGAGATCCAGATATATCTTCTTACATCTTAGGCTGATTTCATGGGTGTTCAGAATGGTCTGGTAGATATCCAGCTTAATTCAGGGTACTGGCTGAAATATGGTCCCCTACACCTCCACTATCTTTCCCCCTCCAAAGGTTTATTAATTTTATCTTTTCAAATAATCAACTCTTGGTTTTGAGCCTTTCTATTGATTTTTTCCTTAAGTGTCTCTTTCATTTATATCTGATTTGATCTTTATTCATTTTTTTCTACTAACTTTGGGCTTTATTCTTCTTTTTCTAGCTCCTTTAAGTGTAAGGTAGGATTGTTTGTGATTTTTCTTCTTTCTTAAGTCTATATAACAATAAACATCTATGTTAAAACAGTTTTTCCGGTTCCCCAAAGTTTTTACACCATTGTGTATCCATTTTCATTTGTCTTCATGTTTTTTTTTCTCTTTGTTTTCTTCATTGACTCTCTGAATGTTTAATAGCATGTTATTTAGCCTCCACCTGCTTGTGTTTTTTCTAGTCTTTTTTTCCAAGTGATTGATTTCTAGTTTCATAGCATTGGTTGGCAATGTTGTTTGACATACTTTCAATCTTTGTAATTTTATTGAGACATGTTTTGTAGCCTGATATGTGATCTATCCAGGAGAATATTCCATGTACACTTGAAAAGAATGTGTACTCTGCTGTTTTGAGGTGGGACAATACATATATATATATATATATATATATATATATATATATATATATAATCTGTTAAGTCTATATGGTTTAATGTTTCATTCAAGGCCACTCTCTCCTTATTGATCTTCTGTCTGGATTATCTATCCATTGATCTAAGTGGGATATTAAAGTCACCTACTATTATTATATAACTGCCAATTTTACCCCTATGTCTATTAATATTTGCTTCTGTATTTAGATTCTTCTATGTTAGGTACATAGATATTTATAATTTTTATAACCTCCTTTTATGGTGATATGTTTATCATCATGTGATGTCTTTTCGTTTTTGTATAGTTTTTGCTTTCAAGTCTAGCTTTTCTAAGTTTCTTTATTCCATCTTATTCTTCACTTCCATTTTCATGGAATATCTTTTTTTTTATCCTTTAATTTTGTGTCTGCATCTTTTGGCTTGACGGGAGCCTCCTCCTATGCAGCATCTTGTTATTTTTACCTGTTCAGTCACCCTATGTCTTTTGATTTGAGCACTTGAAGTCATTTTTGCTGGTTATGTACTTATTGTCATTTTGTTCATTGTTTTTGTAGTTCTTCTCTCATGATTTCCTACAGCTTCACACTTGGAATGCTTTCTCTATTATTTATACATCTATTACAGGTTTTTGTTTTGTTACTATGAGGTTTATATATAACATTGTAAGTATATAGTAGTCTATATTAATTTGATGGATATTTAAGACCAAACACACTCTAAAACCACAATATTTTACTACCATCCATGTTTTATATATATGATTTTATATTTTATATATTTATATTTTGTGTCTTTTTATTTTGTGAGTCCCTTAACTAACTTTTTAGATATAATTGATATTATTACTTTTGGCTTTCAACCTTCATACCATCTTTATAAGTAATTAATCTACTACTTTTCCTATATGTTTGTTTTTACCTGTGGATTTTTTTTTTCCTTTGATAATTTTCTTCCAATTTTCTTCTTTTTTCTTTACCACTTAAAGAAGTCACTTTAACATTCTTTGTAAGGATGGTTTAGTTGTGATGGACTCCTTTAATCTTTATCTGCTAAACTCTTTATCACTCTTTCAATGATGATTGAAAACCTTGCCCACTAGAGTATTCTTGGCTATAGGTGTTTTCCTTTAAGCACTTAGAAACCTGGAAGGGAGTGACAAGATACACTCAGGGTTTCTGCTAAAAAATTAGCTGATAGTCTTATGCAGTTCCCTCTGGTGCATAACTAGTTGCCTTTCTCTTGCTGCTTTTAAGATTCTTTCTGTATTTTTAGTCATTAATGTTTTAATTACTATGTGTCATGGTGTGGACCTCCATGGGTTCATCTTGTTTAGAGCTACTATGCTTCCTGTACCTGAATATCTATTTTCTTCCCCAGGTTAGGAAAGTTTCCAGCTATTAGTTCTTCAACTTAGTTTTCTGTCCCTTTCTCTCTACCTTCTCTTTCTGGGGTCCCTATAACACAAATGTCAGTAAACTTGATGTCCAAGATGTCCTTCAACCTACCTCTCTTTTTATTTTTTTTTTTATCTTTTTACTGTTTAGCTGGGATACTTTCCATTACCCTCTCCTCCAGATGGCTTATCAGTTCTTCTACATTCTCATCTTGCCATGGATTTCCTCAGCATGTTTTAATTTCAGTTATTGTATTCTCCAGCTCTGGTTGGTTCTATTTTATATCTCCTCTCTCCTCTTGAAGTTCTCACTGAGTTCACATCCACTTTATTCTCAGGTCTGGTGAACATCTTTATGACCATTACTTTGAACTTTTTATTAGATGGATTACTTATCACTGTTTTAGTTATTTTTCTGAATTTTTGTCTGGTTATTTAATTTGGAACATATTCTTTTGTCTCCTCATATTGTTTTACTTTCTGTGTTTATTTCTATGACTTACAGAGAACAGCTACTTCTCTTAGTCTTGAAGGAGAGGCTTTATGCAGGAATATCCCCTTTGTACTTTGTACTTTGTACTTTGGCTAGAGATATAGTAGATAATGACTTATATTCCTGGGGTGCTCCACTCTGAGGCCAACCTGTGGGACAGTTGGAGCTGAAAAGACCTCAGGCTAGAAATTCCTGGGGCATTCTGCACAAGTATACCATGTCAAGATGGTTGGAGCTGAGGTTGGCATGGGCCAGGGGTTCTTGGGACATTACATGCAGAGGTCACCCAGGCAGTTGGCTTGAGCTGAAGTAGAAGCACCATGGTGGGAATGCTAGAGCTAAAGCAGATGTGGGCTAGGAGCTCCCAGGGTGCTTTGCACAGGTATGTTGTCTGGAACTAAGGTGGGCACAGACCTCAAGTGTCCAGGAATACTTTGTGCCTGTGGCATCTTAGCAAGACAACTAGAGCTGTAGTGAGCACTCTCTGATGGTATTTGGTATGTGCTGTTCCAGAACCAGTTTGGTTGGATATCTGGAGTTCAAGTGGGTAGAGAAGGCTTGCTTTGAGGAAAAAAATGGGGTTGTTGTGCTTAGGAGCATGGGACCTGCTGAGGCAGCAGGCTGGCTGGATCTTGCTTTTGTCTGTGCTATCTGGTTGAAGGAGGTACATAAACAAAGAATGCCAGTACCTCTAATCCAAGAGAGTGGTCCAAGAGAGTGGCAAAAAAATAGGTCCAGTACCTTATGACTGGTACTCAACATTTATTCCACTTATGTTTTAGTTATTCTTAACTTCAACTTCGTCTGAGCCTGCTTATGGCCCCTTAGGTAGGTCCTTTTTACTCCAGTTTGCACCATTGAGGATGGGGTTCTCATTGTTATCATGTCTCTGTCTCTCCTGCCATTCTCTATATGGTCCCTCTAACTTTGATTGTGTAGAAGTTGTTCAATCAGCCCTCACTTCTTCAGAAGTAATCGCTTTATATGTAGATGTAGATATGATGTGTTCATGGAGGAAGTAAGTTCATAGTCTTACCCTAGTGCCATCTTAGATCTCCTCAGTTCCAAAATTTCTTAACAAAATTTTAGCACAATTCAACAACACTTTAAAAGGATATAAAACATGATCTAGTGGGAATTATCCCTGAGATGCAAAGATAGTTCAATGTATGAAAATCAATAAATGTAATAACCACATTAATAGAATGAACTATAAAAACCACATGACCGGGGCACCTGGGTGGCCCAGTGGGTTAGAGCCTCTGTCTTTGTCTCAAGTCATGGTCTCTGGGACCTGGGATCGGGCCCCACATTGGGTTCTCTGCTCAGTGGGGAGCCTGCTTACTCCTCTCTCTCTGACTACCTCTCTGCCTACTTGTGATCTCTGTCTATCAAATAAATAAATAAAATCTTTAAAAAAAACACATGACCATCTCAATAGATGGAGAAAAAGCATTTGACAAAACACATCTTAAAATAATAAAATAATAGACATTAAATAACAAAATCTCTCCACAAATTTAATATAGAAGGAAATCTACCTTAATGTAATGAAGATTATATACAACAAGCCCACAGCTAATATGATATTCAGCAGGGAAATATTTTCCTCTAAAATCAAGAACAAGACAAGAATACCTAATCTCACCACTTTTATTCAACAGAGTACTGGAAGTCCTAGCTAGGGCAATCAGGCATAGAGATAAACAGCAACCAAATAAAAAATTAGGAAATAAAATTGTAGTAAAAGTAAGAAGTAAAGTTATTCATAGATATTATAATCTTATATATAGAAAATCTTAATGACTTGACCAAAAAGCTGTTGTGATTAATAATTTTTTTATTAATTCTTTAAATGAAGTTATAGAATTTAGAGTCAATCTACATAAATATCTTGTGTTTCTAGACACAGGAAAATATCTGAAAAAGAACTGAAAAATATTTTATTTACAATAGAATATATCTCATTTAAAATAGAATCAAATGGGGCACCTGGGTGGCTCAGTGGGTTAAAGCCTCTGCCTTCAGCTCAGGTCATGATCCCAGGGTCCTGGGATTGAGCCCCACATTGGGCTCTCTGCTCGGTGGGGAGCCTGCTTCCTCCTCTCTCTCTGCCTGCCTCTCTGCCTACTCATAATCTCTGTCTGTTAAATAAGTAAATAAAATCTTAAAAAAAATAGAATCAAAAACAATGAAATGCAATTTAACCAAGGAAATAAAAGATCTATGATAAAAATTACAAGATTTTGATGAAAGAAATTGAAGAAGACACACAAAAAAAATGGAAAAACATTCCATGCTCTTTGGAATATTATTAAAATGTCCATACTACCTAAAGCCATCTATATATTCAAGGCAATCCCTATCAAAATTCCAATGGAATTTTTAACAGAAAATAAAAATAATAAATTTCAGGTGGAACCATAAAAGATCCACTTGAAGTCAGAGCAAACTTAAGAAAGAAGAATAAATCAGGAGGCATCATGCTTCCCTATTATTTCAAAGTATATTACAAAGCTATAGTAATTAAAACAATGTGGGGGGTGTGCTAGTATAAAATTAGAGACAAGGATGGATGAAAGAGAATAGAGAGACTGAAAATAAGCCTTCACATATATATCTAGCAAATACTTGACAAAGGAGCAAAGAATACTCAATGGGGAAAAATAGTCTGTTCAACAAATTGTTTGGGGGGCGGGCGCCTGGGTGGCTCAGTGGGTTAAAGCCTCTGCCTTCGGCTCAGGTCATGATCCCAGGGTCCTGGCATTGAGTCCCACATCTGGTTCTCTGCTCAGCGGGGAGCCTGCTTGCCTTCCTCTCTCTCTACCTGCCTCTCTGCCTACTTGCGATCTCTGTCTGTCAAATAAATAAATAAAAATCTTAAAAAAAAAATGGTGTGGGGGAAAATGGAAAAACACATGCAGAAAAATATTAGATCCTTACACCACTCACAAAAATTAACTCAAAATGTATTAAAGACTTAAGACCTGACACTGTAAAATTCCTAAAAGAAAAGAGAAAAAGCTCCTTGACATTGGTCTTGGCAATTATTTTTATTTTTTCATTTTTTAGATACAGTACCTCAAGCACAGCAACAAAACCAAACATCAACAAGTGGGACTAAAACAAACTTAAAATTTTGACAGCAAAAGAAACAATCAAGAAAATAAGGAGGTAACCTATAGAATGGGAGAAAATATTTGCAAACTATTGCATAAGGAGTTAATATCCAATATGTAAAGAACTTGACAAAAACAATCTGATTAAGAAGTGGACAGAGGAACTGAATATGCATTTTTCCAAAAGACATACAGATGAAAACAGGCACATGAAAAATGCTCAACATCACTAATCATCAGGGAAATGCAAATCAATAGCACTATGAAATATCACCTCACATCTAATAAATTACTATCATCAGGAAAACAAGCAAGAATAAGTATTGTTGGTTTATGGAGAAAAAGGAAAAAGCATTGTTGTTGAAAATGTAGATTAGTTCAGTCCCTATGGAAACATTATTGAGGTTCCTCAAAAAATTAAAAATATAGAAAACTGTGATCTATACCATAATATGCTCCAGCAATCTTGCTTCTGGTTATATATCTGAAAAAAATGAAAACACAATATTGAAAATATGTATGTTCCCATGTTTATGGCAGCATTATTTATAATAGCCAAGATATGGAAATAATCTAAGTGTCCACTGACAGATGAATGCATAAAATAGATGTGAGATATATATAAATAAAATATTATTCATCCATGAGAAAGAAAGAAATCCTGCCATTTGCAACAACATAGATGGACCCTGAGGGTATTATGCTAAGTGAAATAAATCAGCTAAGTTAAATGGTCTCTAGCCAACAGCCAGCAAAACAAAACAAAACAAAAACAAAAAACAAAACCCACAAGGCCCTCAAGTCATAAAACCACAAGGAAATAATTATGCCAACAACTGATGCTTAGCTTAATGAGCTTGGAAGCCGAATCTTCCCAGTTGAGCCTCCAGATGAGAATAGTTCCACTGATGCCTGATTGCAGGCTCATGAGATTCTGAACAGAAAGAAACCCAGCTAAGTTGTGAGTGGACTACTAACCCACAGAAACTATGACATAATAAATATGTCTCCTTTTAAGCCACTAAATCTGTGATACCCTTTTATGCAGCAAAAGATACCGACACAGGGCTTACATTTGGCATTTCCATTTCTGTCCAAGTATGTCTTATTGGGACATAAATTGTTTGTATTCCTTAAATGCAAATCATCTGATATTCCCCATAACTCTAATTAATCAGAACTGCTTAAAAATAATGCAGTATAGAATCTTGCCTAATATCACCATACCTAGCACCATCCTCCAACAACTATACAAATAAAGTCAGCATTGCTATGCTTAAATAATGTACTCTGAAATCTACCTGCCTGTGATTAGATTTGGTTTCCACTAATTTCTTACAGTGTATTCCACAGATTTCTTAACTTCTCTGTGCCTTCATGTCTTTGTAAATTGAGGAGAATAATAGTAATTTATATTCAGTTTTTTAAAGGATTAAATTGGATATATGTCAAACATATAAGTTCTCAATGAATATTAAATTTCTTATTAATGCTGATATTGTCACTATTAGTATATCTAATACACATCCATATTCCTTTCATATAAAAGAACTATATAAATGTTCTTTTACAATGGTTTAATTAAATTGTGTAAATCACCTAATGTTAAATTTTCAAAATTGTAGATCCACTAATGTAGGGTTTGGAGACTAATTTTATACTTTGTTGATTATTCATAATTTTTATTTCATTAATATCACTACTCATTTGTTGCCATTGATAACTATATATAGGTCTTCTATACAGTCTAGAAGTATAATACAACTTAAAAATAATATAACATCAAATATTAAATATATTGTACATAAACAATATATTCTTATTCATTCTTCATATCATTGTTTACAATTGATCTTATTCATTCACCCTTCATATCATTGTTTATAATTTAAAATTAAAATTAGTAATTAGATTGGAAATACAGATAATTGAATAATTTAAATATATGCATTCATGTTACAGAGTGACCCATAAAAATGTAGATAAGGTGTCTCAATTTTCTATCACCAAGGTGCACAACTAAAAACAAAGCAAAAAAAAAAAAACTAAATAAAGAGGAAAGATTTTAATAAAAATATTCACTTATGAATAAGTATAAAACATAAATCTTTCTTAGATATGATGCCATCCAATAGCTTTATAAATCATCTTTATTTTTCCTATTAAAATTTTGCCAGATTGGATGAAAAAATACAATTCAGTCCATTTTTGTTTATATCAGCATTTCTTAGACATATTTTTTAAATAGAAACAAGTTTATTGTTTAAACTGAGCAACAAATGCAAAAGAAAGAACTTCTATACTATTTCCAAAGAGATTTTATAAATCCTAAAAGACGAGTCCTTATAATTTGCTACGAAACTTCAAGTTTCAAAGTAAAGAATATGTCCAATTATCTATCTTCTATAATGTTACTATGGCAGTTTCAATTGATTCAGATTGGCCTCTTTCCTTCTCTAATATATGATGCAGTGGGGGTTATTGTTCTATGATCTATAGAACAGTTTCTCCTGAAGAACTGAGAGCTGAATAAACAGCTTCTGCACAACAAAAACAGAGAGACCACACAGAGAATGGCAAGAGAAATGGAGACACAGTAATAAAGGAAATCCCCTTCACCAATACTGCACTGCAGTGGGGAGATAGTGCTGAGGAACTATGATTAGAATCACCTGCCCTGGGTTACAGAAAAAAGCCACAGTATAAAAGGCAACTAGAACAAACAGGAGCCAGGTTTAGAAATCTTCCAAACAGTGGGGGAGCTTCTGGAACTCTCTGGGTTGTAGTGGCTGGCCCCTAGCCCACATGAACCCTGAGAGCACTGGGACACATGAAAAAGCTGAAGTTTATCAACTAGACAGATTTTCAGGGAAGATGGAAGAGTAGAAAGACCCTAAACTCACCTTGTTCCACAGGTACAGCTAGATAATACCCACATCAGTGTAAGTAACCTAAAAAACAACCCAAAGACTAGCAGAACATACTCTATACAGTAAGTGTAGAGAAGAGGCCATATCAAAGAAGGTAGGAAAGGCAGAGACAAGGTCAGGAGCCAAATGGACCCACAGGACTGTCCCTAGGTGGGAGGTACACCACAGATACACTGCTTTCAAGAGTAGGGAATATATCTCACTTTTCTATTACACAGAAACAGATACAGAGTATTAAAAAAAAATGAGGAGACAGAGTACTATGTCCCAAATGAAAAAACAAGACAAAATCACAGCAAGAGAACTAAATGAAAGAGATAAATAATATGCTGGATGGAGAATTCAAAGTAATGGTCATAAAGATAGTCAACAGACTTGAGAAAAGAGTAAAGGATGTTAGCGAAACCCTTAACAAATATAGAAAACATAAAAAAGAACCAGTAAGTTGGAAAACTCAATGACTGAAATTAAAAATACACTAAAGAGAACAAATAGTAGGCTAGAAAAAGCAGAAGAATGGATCAGTGACCTGAAGTACAGAGTAATCAAAAGCAATCAAACTGAACAGGAGAGAGAAAAAATAATTTAAAAAATGATAATAGGTGTAGGCAACTCAATCACAACCTCAAGTGTAATAACATTTGCATTAGAGGGATCCCAGAAGAAGAAAGAGAAAGCAGAGCAGAAAATTCATTTGAAGAAATGGTTGGAAACTTCCTGATTCTAGGGAAGGAAACAGAAATCCAGATCCAGGAGGCACAGAGTCCCCCCAAAAAATCAACCAAAGAGGTCCACACCAAGACACATAGTAATTAAAATGCCAAAAATTAGTGACTGAAAATTTTAAAAGCAGCAAGAGAAAAAGAGAACAGTTACATACAAGGGAAAAACCTGAAAAAACTAACAGATTTTTTCCATAGAAACTGTGGAGGTCAGAAGAAAGTGGCATGATATAGTCAAAGCGCTGAAAGAAAAACAAACAACAAAAAACAAACAAACAAAACCTGCAGCCAAAAATACTGTATTCAGCAAGGCTATCATTCGGAATAGGAGAGGTAAAGGTTTCCCAGACAAACAAACATTAAAGGAATTCATCACCACTAACCCACCTCACAAGAAATGTTCAGGGGGACTGACTCTGAGTGAAAAGGAAAGACCATAAGCAGTAGTAAGAAAAGTAGAAAACACAAAAGAAGTAAAAATGTATCTCTAAAAATCAGTTTAAGAGATTCACAAAATAAAAGGATATAAAATACGACAACATATATCTAAAACATAGGAGGGAAAGGAGTAAAGAATCAGTTCTAATTTATGTAACCTTACTTAATATAGACTGCTATATGTATAAGATTTTACGTGCAAACTAATGGTAAATACAAATCAAAAACCAGTAATAGATATGCAAAAACTAGAGACCAAGGAATCCAAGTATAGTACTAAAGAATTCTAGCAAACTGTAGAGAACAAGAGAAGAAAAGTAGAGAGAACTACAAAAATAACTATCAAACAAGTAACAGAATGGCAGTAAGTAGATAACTATCAATAATTAAACAGACTAAATGCCCTAATCATAAACACAGGGTAATGGTATGGATTAAAAAGCAAGACCCATCTATATGCTGACTATTAGAGAATTGTTTCAGACCTGAAGATACTGCAGATTAAAAGTAAAGGGATGGGGGTGCCTGGGTGGCTCAGTAGGTTAAATCCTCTGCCTCTGGCTCAGGTCATGATCCCAGTGTCCTGGGATCGAGTCCCGCATCAGCTCCCTCCTCAGGGAGCCTGCTTCCCTTTCTCTCTGCCTACCTGTGATCTGTCTGTCAAATAAATAAAATCTTAAAAAAAAAAAAAAAAGAAAGTAAAGGGATGAAAAAGGATTTATCATAAAAGTGGAAGGGTATATTATTATATAAGCATTGTTGATAGACCAATTTTATATAGATTTCGAAAAGCTATATTTTATTATGAATGATTAATTATGAGACTTGGATCTGACTATTTTAGTAGTTAATAAAATTGGTATTTCAAAGTGTTCCCAAATAATGGCTTCTGGGGTTGTTTTAAGAAAATTCACCTCAAAACTTTCCTAAATAAAGGAAGAAGATATCAAATATGAAAAAAAAAAAGACAATGGAATAGAAAATAAAGTTGGGGTACCAATACTTATATCAGACAAAATAGACTTCAAAACAAAGACTTTAATGAGACAAAGAAGGACACTATATAATCATAAAGGAAACAGTGCAACAAGAAGACATAATAATTGCAAATATTTATGCATCCAACATGGGAGGATCTAAATATAAAAAGCAGCTAATAACAAACATAAATGAACTAATTGACAGTAATAAAATGATAGTAGAGGATTTTGACAGCTGACTTATATCTATGGATATATCATGTAAATAGGAAATTAACAAGGAAACACTGGTTTTGAATGACACATTTGACCAGATGAATCAAACAGATATATTCAGAATATTCTATACTAAAATACTAGAATATGCATTTCTTTCAGGTGTACATGGAACATTCTCTAGGATAGATCACGTTAGGCCACAACACAAGCGTCAACAAATTCAAAAATATTGAAATCATACCATGCATATTTTCTGACCACAAATGAATGCTATGAAACTAGAAATCAATAATAAGAAAAAATCCAGAAAGAACACAAATACATGGCAGTTAAATAACATGCTACTAAGCAACGAATGGGGTCAGCTAGAAATCAAAGAGAAATCAAACTGTACATGGATAAAAATGAAAATGAAAACACAAAACCTTTAGGATGCAGCAAAGGGTGTTTTACTGCTGTAAGTTTACAGCAAGACAGGCTTAACTCAATAACCAAGAAAAATAGAAAATAAATAACCTAACCTTAAAATTAAAGGAGTTAGAAAAAGAACAAACAAACCCTAAAGCCAGCAAAGGGAAGGAAATGATAAAGATTAGAGTATAAATAAAATAAAAACAAAATAAAAATAATAGAGCAGATCAATGAAACATGCACATGGTTCTATGAAAAAGATCAACAGAATGGATAAACTTTAGCCAGACTCAATCTAGAGGATAAAAAGAGAGCAGGAACTCAAACCAAATTAGAAATGAAAGAAGAGAAAACCAACATCATAGAAATATAAACAATTATAAGAGAATATTATGTAAAATTATATGCCCCCAAATTGGACAACCTAGAAAAAAATGGACAAATTTTTAAAAACATACAGCCTCCCAATACTGAGTCAGGAAGAAATAGAAAATTTGAACAAATCAATTAATAATAATGAAATGGAATAAGTGTTCAAAAATTTCTGAACCAACAAAAGTTCAAGACCAGATGGCTTTGCACATGAACTCTCCCAAACATTTAAAGAATAGTTAATACCTATTCTTCTCAAACTAGTCGAAAAATAGAAGAGGAAGGAAAACTTCCAAGTTCATTCTATGAGGCCAGCAATAACCAGATATCAAAACCAGATAAAGACTACAAAAAAGAGAACTATAGGCCAATATCTCTGGTGAAAATAGATGCAGAAATCCCCAATAAAATATTAGCAAACTGAATCCAACAATGCATTAAAAAATCATTGACCACAATCAAATGAGATTTATTCCTGGGATGCAAGGGTGGTTCAATATTCACAAATCAATACAATATATCACATCAAGAAGATAAGGGATAAAAACTCTATAGTCCTTTCTATAGATGCAGAAAATGCTTTTGACAAAGTAAAACCTCCATTCAATCCTGGGGTCAAATGCCATAAAAAGAATGAAATCTTGCCATTTCCAAGAACCTGGATGGACCTAGAGGGTATTATGCTAAGTGACATAAGTCAGAAAAAAAGACAATTAGCACATGATTTCATTCATATATGTCATCTAAAAAAATTAATGAATAAAAAATCCCCACAAAACAGAGAATACAAAATATAGAGAATAAACTGAAGACTGCCACAGGGGATGGGCAAAATGGGTGAAGGAAACTAGCAGCATAGACTTCCAGTTATGAAATGAATAAATCATGTAGTCAATGGTATTATAATAGTGTGTTATATACGGACAGATGGTAGCTCTACCTGAGGTGAGCATAGCATAAAGTAAAAACTTATTGAATCACTATGTTGCATACCTGAAGCTAATATAACATTGTGCCAACTGCACTTCAATTTAAAAAATTGAAATGTTTCAATCATATGGGAATCTAAGAAATGAATAATCAAACAAAAGAGGAATAACAAAAAAGAAACAGAATCTTAAATACAGAAAACAAACTGATGGGTGCCAGAGTGGCAGAGTGTGGGGGGAAGGGTGAAATAAAGGGGATAAAAGTGGGGCATCTGGGTGGCTCGGTGGGTTAAAACCTTGCCTTTGGCTCAGGTCACGATCTCAGGGTCCTTGGATCGAGCCCCCACATCAGGCTCTCTGTTCAGCGGGGAGCCTGCTTCCCCCTCTCTCACTGCCTGCCTCTCTGCCTACTTGTGATCTTTGTCTATCAAAAAATAAATAAATAAAATCTTTTAAAAAAACAGTTAATTTAAAAAAGGGGGGGTGGATAAAAGTATACTTATCTCGTTGAGCACTGAGTAATATGTAGAATTGTTGAATCACTACATTGTATGCCTGAAACTAATTTAACAGTATACATTAATTATACCTCAAGAAAAACAAATTTTTATAATTAAACAGTTTAAAATTATCTGGTATATTCTTTCACCTTGGAAATTAAAAACAAAATAATATGCAATAATTTGTCCTCACAGTGAGGCCTTTCTGAGGTCTGTTCCACTGCTCAAATTCTAAGATGTTTTGGTTAAATACTTTCTCCAAAAGAACAAATGGTTTTCTTATATTAGGCTCACACAGGGGATCCTAGTTTTTTGGTGGTTTGAAGATATACCCATTGTTACATTAGTAAAATGGAAACGCATACTTTTCTTATATAGCATTTGGAAAATTGTTACCTGTTAGCTGAGAAAGGAAGCTAATCTGCAGGGCTTACTTCCTTCGATTGCTGTTGTTTTATACAGAAATAGAGAATAATACTTCCTGCAATGCCACTCCTCCGCTGTCACAGCTTGAAATGTTAACAGTCTAGGACAGAATAAAAGATGGTGCACTATTTGTTGATTTGTCTCCCACCATAAAACGGCCAGTATCCAGAAGGCAGTCTTTGGCAACTAACAATGAAACACAAAATGGCCTACAGTAAATATCTCCTTCAGTGTCCTATTCTTATACTATCCATCAAAATAAGATGGAAATACTTGAATTATTAATGTGTGTGACCTACAATGTTTTGTGTTTCTCTGAGGAATGTCATGAAAAAGAAAGTTTTCCCCACATTTTCATCATCAGTAAGATAAAAAGATAAATTATGATGAGGATGTGGGGGGAAAAGAGGACGCTTGTGTACTGTTAGCAGTAGTATAAATTGGTGCAACCACTATGGAAAACAGTATGGGAGATCCTCAGAAAATTAAATATGCAATTACCATACTATTCAACAATTCTACTACTGAAAGTATATTCAAAAGAAATGAAAACACTAACCCAAAAAGATATCCATACCCACCTGGTCAAAGCAGCATTATTTACAATATCCAAGATATGGAAGCAACCTATGTGTCCATTGATGGCTAAATGGATAAAGAAGCTGTGCTCTCTCTCTATCTATATGATGAACTATTATTCAGCCATAAAAAAATGAGTCAATCCAACCATTTGTGACAACACGAATGGACCTTTAGGACATTATACTAAGTGAAAAAAGATAAAGAAAGAAAAAATTACATGATCTCACTTTTGTGCAGAATCTAAATAAGCAAAAATCAAATGCATAGAAAAAGAGATGAGATCTGTGATTATCAGAGACAGGGAATGGAGGAGTGTGGGAAGATGTAGAATTGAAAGAAGGTGACCAAAAGGTAAAAACTTCCAATTATAAGATAAATAAGTATGAGGGATATAATGTATAACATGATGAATATAGTTAATACTGCTTTCTGATATTTAGGAAAGTTGTTAAGAGAGTAAGTCTTAAAGTCACCATAGGAGAAATTTTTTTCCTTTCTTCTTTCTTAGCTTTTTATTTATATGAGAAGATGGATGTTAGCTGAACTATTATGGTAATTACTTCACAATATATATTAATCAAACCATTATGTTGTCTTTTGGTAAGAAATACATATAACATCCTTGATATGTAGGTAGTGCAAAAAGAATAAAAAATGGAAGTCGGTATTCCTAAATATAAATAATTACCAATAAGGAAAATGAGACTCAATCCATGACTTCTGTTTTCATCAACACTATTTTTAAAAAATAGGATCAAATTAAGAGATGTGTGAATTGACAAGAGAAAGAGTTGGGAATGGCTAACAGATAATTTTTAATGCTGATAGGAATAAACATCAAAAACATCTCAAACACCATAACAAATAGATTACAAAAGGATAATATTTAGTCATACTCCTCTTCATTGCTTGTCCTTTTTTTTTATTCCAATTCTCCTGCCTTCTCACTTATGTTTCCTTGTTCTTTAATTACCTAATTCCAAAAATGTTAAGCTTTTGCATTTTGGTACTACATAGTAGCTTGATGAAAAAAAAAATGTATTCTGTCACCCAAAAGATGTCATACATAGAAAATTTGGAGGTAATCATATTGAAATATATAAATGTAGCAAATCCATATGTTGTATACCATGAATTTATTCAATATTGTATGTCAATTATATCTCAAAAAATTACCCAATAGATGTCACATGTAGAAGCTGACCAAATCCTCATTTGCTACATTGAAATGACAGATACCAGTTGTTTGGCGGATGGTTCCTGATAGTAAGAATTTCAAAACTACTACTATTCCTGACACAAATGACCTACATGGATCTGCAGAAAACTACCTCATTCATCAGGTAAAACTATAAAAATGTACGTAAAAATAAATGGGTTGGTTGATTCAGTCATTGGCATTTTTATTAACTTCAAATATTTTTTATACCAAAGGAAGGATATTAAATTACATTATGTAAAATTTATATAGATAAGAATTTCCTTTTCATAAGAGCACTTGAACATTAGAATGACACTATTTTATATATTTTTATATTTTTGTATATTTTATATTATTTAATATCTTTCCTTGACTATTTCTCAAAGCACATTAAAATTTATATTTTATAAAATTAATAAAAATTAAGCTCCTAAATAATTTTCCAAAATTCTACCTACCTATGACATAATACATGTTCAATATGTGTAAAAAATAAATAATGTATGCTAATTTATGGGCACTTTAGACTATAAGCAGCAATAAAAATTAGCTTCAGGGAGAAATAATAATTTGTTAGTTTTTCATTCTTCCCATTATAAAGGACATAAAATGAGCCTATTAGAACAGTCATAACAAGAATTTATGTTAAGGTTTTTTATTTGTTTGCTGGACACTGACAGCTGGACAACTGACAGTTGGACACTGACCTTGTAAACAGAAAAGGTACCAAAATGATATAGATGACACATGCTCAAAACAAAAAACTTCAGATACTGTCAAATCTAGATTTTCTTTTTAATTTGCAGTAAGATTCACAATAATAATTGAATGTTTAAGTTTTAATAGATTCCTATTTAGCCACAGTTCTATAGCTATAGGGTTCAATCACATTTTTCCAACTAAGGTGTACACATATCATGAGAAACTGCAATTCCTTGTATACACTTCAGTCCTGCTTTACTGAGAGCTATTCATGATCAACTATAATTAAACGTAAATTCATCACAAAATTGAACACACTGTACTGTAGTATTCCAGCCTTACCTGAAATATTCCTGCACAAGATACTTTTACATATTCATTTGATTTTGTAAAGCTTTGAAGTGATTTAACATTTTATTTTATTTTATGATTTAACATTTTAACTTTAGTGGCCTTCTTACAGACCTTGAGACTTGCAATCAATGTGGTTTTATAAAGATTATTTCCACAATCAGAAAGTAGAATAGAACTTGTGGCTTTATTATGTTCTGCAAAAAATTCACTTTTTCTAAGAAAAAAATTCCATTGCTCTGTTGTAAATTAAGCACAAATCAATTGAGTGTATTGTTAAAAATAAACAATTCACCAAATATATAGAGCATCTATTATGGCATAAACATTCTGTTAGGTACTTTGGGCAACATTAACTAGAATTTTATACCTAGTGACCCCAGCTTTCCAAGTTAAACATCAGATGATCCACACAAATGAAAATATTGAAGGAGTTCTGGCACATAGAGAGTTATTCCAGATAAGAATATAAAGAACGGGAGGATAGAGAAAAGGCGGGAAACAAGAATAAATATGTGATTCAATCTAATGTGGATAAATAGATGGGTAAACCTATTTGCTAGTTAAATAATACTAGTCATGCTAGTTAATAACACTAGTTAATAATACTAGTCATGACTTGTGGGGTTTAACTGAAGAGCCACAATAACAGAAAAGGGCAGGAGGAAGGGTAATTTAGTTAAATCTGTTCCAAGGCAATGTCCCTTGAATTTAAGGAGCATAAGTTACACCTGAAATGCTTGTAAAACTGCTGTAATTCAGTAGGTCTGGGTGGATCCCCAGAATTCTGCATTTTAATCAAGCACACAAATGATGCCAATACTGTTGGTCTCTGAGCCATATTTTGTGGAACGGGGGTCTAATATTCCCACATAATCAAAAATGTGATTAATATACTACTCTATATAATTGTTAAAATTAGTTAAGGTATATTATAATCACCAAGGTACTCTCAAGATAGTATTTGTAGAATGTATAAATAACAAAAGTACCAAATAACCTCCAAAATGTCAAGGAAAAGAGAAAAAGGAGTATAGAACAAGTGGCACCAGAAAATAACAAATAGTAAGATTGTAGGTTTAATTTTTTTTAAGATTTTATTTACTTATTTGAGATAGAAAGTGTGAGCATGAGCAGGGAGGAGATGCAGGGACAGGGGGAAAAGCAGGCTCCTGCCAAGCAGGGAGCCAATGTGGGGCTCAATCCCAGGGCCCTGAGATCATGACCTGAGCCAAAGGCAGACACTTAACCCACTGAGCTACCTAGGTGCCCTAAGACTGTATGCTTAAGTCCAAATACTTTAGATAGACTAAACACAACAATTAAAAGATGAACATTTTCACACTGGATTTCAGTTTTATTCTTAAGAGACACCCCTTAAGACACCATACAAGATGGCAAATGGTAAGCCTAAGGAAAAAGATATAAATGACTAATAGAAAGTGAGAAAATGAGTTGACATTGATGCGAGAGTCAATACTAAAAATAAAGAGGAATCATTTTTTGATAAAATAGGAGCCAATCTACTGGGAAGATATAAAAATTATAATTTTGCAGGACACCTAATAACATAATTTCAAAATAAATAATTAGGACAACAAATACTGAAAAGCACAAAGTGAGGTTTAACATACCTTCTTTTAGTAACTGACCAAACAAGGGATACTAATGTAAAATATTTGAAAAAGTTAAACCAATTTGTCCTAGCTGACACATATGAAATGCTGTACTCAAGAATTTCAGAATGCAAATTGTTTGAATGTACACTGGCAATCTGTACATTCAAATAGCAATTGTTAGAAAAGTTCAAAATTATGCATTGCATTCTGAAATTAAGAAAAAACATTAAGATAACTCAAAAACTCCAAATATTAGGGAAATAAGCAATAAAATTTTAACCCATGCATAAAAAACTCAAAGCAGAATTTTTTTATTATCAGAATAATCAAAATTTGTGTGATGTAGTTGAATCTGATTAAAAAGACATCTATAGGGGTGCCTGGGTGGCTCAGTGGGTTAAAGCCTCTGCCTTCGGCTCAGGTCATGATCCCAGGGTCCTGGGATAGAGCCCCACATTGGGCTCTCTGCTCAGCAGGGAGCCTGCTTCTTCCTCTCTCTCTGCCTGCCTCTCTGCCTACTTGTGATCTATCTCTCTCTCTCTCTCTGTCAAATAAATAAATAAAATCTTTAAAAAAAAGACATCTATAACCTTCAAAAACATTTTAGAAAAGACAAGAAAATAATATCCAATAGGAACAATGCCAAATGTTAATTCTATGAAGCAATAAAATTATAAAGCCATTAGTAAGAAGGACCAAGAAAAAAATGCAATCTAAAAAGTGCCAGGCGATAAAATAAATGACAGAGTATGAATAGGTTTCTGCCAATAAATGTGAAAATTTGAGTGAAATTTTTAAAAATTCTAAAAACTACACAAATTACCACAACCAACAGAAAGAAATTTTGAAAATCTAAATAGTCCTTTACCTATTAAAGAAATTGACTAATTCAACCTTTTCAAACAAAGTAAATTTCATGCTCAGATGGCTCCACTAGCAAATCCTTATATTTAGGGGTACCTGGGTTGCTCAGATGGTTAAGCGTCTGTCTTCAGCTCATGTCATGATCAGAGGGTCCTGGGATTGACCCTGAATCAGGTTCCCTGCTTGGTGGGGACCCTCCTTCTCACTCTCCTTCTGCTGTTCTCCCTGCTTGTGCTCTCTCACTTTCTCTGTCAAATAAATAAATAAATTATTTTTAAAAAATCTTTACATTTAGGGGCACCTGGGTGGCTCAGTGGGTTAAGCCTCTGCCTTCGGCTCAGGTCATGATCTCAGGGTCCTGGGATCGAGCCCTGCCTCAGGCTCTCTGCTCAACGGGGAGCCTGCTTCCTCCTCTCTCTCTCTCTGCTTCTCTGCCTACTTGTGATCTCTGTCTATCAAGTAAATTTAAAAAAAAATCAAACTAAAAAAATCTTTACATTTAAAGAAGAAATAACCACAGTCTTTCACAGACTAGGAAAAATTTTCAGCTAATTTTATATAGCCAGTTGAAGAGTGATGACTAAAAAAATTACAGGTCAATTTTTCCTCATGAACATACAATCTAAAATCGTAACTGAACTTTTAGCAAACTAAATCCAGCAATTTTTTTTAACTAGGTTTGACCCTGAGATCAAGACCTGAGCTGAGATGAAGTTGGAAGCTTAACCTACTGTCATAGAGGTGCCTCAAATCCAGCAATTTTTAAAGTATGAGTACCCACTGTAACAAGATTTGATTTATTCAAAGAATGCAGAACCATTTACCAGGCAAGACTTTTCACTTTCACCATTTCTATTCAACCTTATATTTGAGGTCAAGAAACAGAAATATGTCATAAAAATTGGGAAGAAGTGACATTGCCTTTATTGATTACATTAACAAATTCAAAGCCATCCTAAAAATACTAAGTAAATCACAGCAAGATTTTAGGATTTAAGGTTCGTAAATAAAGAATTTTAAAAAATGGTGTCTGCTTATGAAGCACGTTTAATTAAAAATCTACTTTTGAGGGGCACTGGGATATATCAGTCGATTAAATCAGAGTGTTGGTTTTGGCCCATGTTATAATCTCATGGATGGTGAAATTGAGCCCTGTCTGTGGGCTCCCCTCTCTCCCCCTGCCCTTCCCCTAACTCTCACACACTCTCTCTCAAATAAATAAATAAAACTTTTTTAAAAATCTACTTTTGAAGTATTAAAATGGGGAATGAGGAAATATTGATCAAATGTCATAGAATGTTAACACTGATACTAAATGATTTAGAAATACTGAGATCATTTTTTGTGATTATCAATGTATGGTGGATTCAAATATATTTGGTTATTTCATAATTTTTCCCAAAACTATTCTTTTCTGATCTAACTGCATGTTCACTGCCTTTACTCTTTCTCCTTCAGATTAATTCCACTTAAGGACATGATAGTTAACTATATAATTTTAGATAGGACTTAAACTATGTATATTGTCTTAAATTATTTTTAAATCACATAAAATTTGAAATGCTGACATATAGAGCTATAACCCTAAGAAAATATGAGGATAACAAATATACTACCACTCATAACATGCAGCAATATACTACACATGTTTGATGAAACTTGGAAATAAAATACATTTTGAATGACCACATTTTTATCATAATCTAAGCTAATATCAAATCTAGGAAATTCAATGCTTGTCCAGGCTTTAGATGAATTTTTCATGAGATAACATTAGTAAGGATAGTCATCATGAACTATTTATCAAATTTACAAATAATATTTTCAAAGTATATGACCCTTTCTGCCAGTGTTGTTAATCTGTAAGTACCCAACCATTTGAGAATTTTAGTGTTATTCCATTTCTTTTCTAGATGCTTGAAAGGTATCAATTTTCTAGGAATACTCTCCATGGAAGGGTACTCAATGTTCCCCAACAGTGTGGAAACTTGTGCTGTGTACTGTAAAATATCTCATGCCACATTCCTATCTCCTTAACCTTGCACCCAATTCTATTTTTTCTGAGAAGTTCCCTTAAATAATTACACCAGAAGAAAAAGTATGGGAAAGGGTTTCCTTTATGTTCATAAAGACTATGCCCATTGTTTAAGATTTCTTAATAAATGCTCCTTCTAGTTCCTTTTACCCCACTGATGGACATAGGGATACCAAAGAGAATCATATATTTCCATTTTTGTTTAATGACTCAGATTAACATTTTCAAACTTCTGACAGTCCTCTTTATCTTCAAATTATACTAAAAAGCAGTGATCCAAAGATCTGATTGTTTTAGTGTATCCACCAAATTCCCATACTCTATAACTATGTTACTTCATGGTCACTGATTACTGAAAAACAAACAAGCAAAAATAAATTAATTAAATAAAACAAACAAAAAAGCACGCATTCAATCTCAACCCTTATTTTATTCTATTCCCTTCTATCAGTGTCCGGATAGTCTTGGCTGTATCATGGCAAGGGCAAAGTGGGCACTGGTATTTTTTCTTCAGTAATGTTCTTTATTTACCAGGTCTCTTTATTTTTGAGTTTCAGGGAATTTTTTTAAAGATTTTATTTATTTATTTGACAGAGAGAGATCACAAGTAGGCAGAGAGGCAAGCAGAGAGAGAAGAAGGGAAGCAGGCTCCCTGCTGAGCAGACAGCCAGATGTGGGGCTCGATCCCAGGACCCTGGGATCATGACCTGAGCTGAAGGCAGAGGCCTTAACCCACTGAGCCACCCAGGTGCCCCTACCAGGTCTCTTTATTTTTGGATCTCATATTGCCCTTCCAGAAGAGGTTAAGAACCATAGTTTTAAATCTCCTCTGTTATGGAGGATTGGGATAGATTCAGTCAGAGTTATAATTAAAACATATGCTACACAATTCTAGGGTCATGTCTTAGCTAACAAGGAGGATGGTTTTATATGTTATTCCAACTCTTCTTATGCTACCTAAATCACAAGGCTCTTTTTCACATTTCACATTTCTTAGTGAAATATCACCTGCAAAAATTCTCTTAATTCTTAATTTATCAACTAGTATAGCACTTAATCCCTGAGTGTGTTGATCACTAATTCCTACTCTTCCAGTGGAGCTATGAATGATCTCACAGCCACCCTGAGTCTCTCTCTTCCCTTCTTATAGGGCTCTTACATTTAATTGCACACTTAAGGTTCTACAAAGTAACATTTTACATTTGAAAAAACTGTTCTAATAACAAATTTATATAGCATTTTCACATATATTTGGTACTGATGTGTTGGGATTCTCATAAACATACAGTGTATAATGATTATATGCAGATACTATCATGATTATCTTAATCTATCCCTATAGATTAGGAAAATAACATCAGTGTAACAGTTTCAGCAAACCAAGACTTAGAGCCAGTTCTGAGGATTCCAAAAGCTCTTGCATATATATTGATATTATATCACTCATCTTGCTTTTACTCATCAGACCTTCTAAATATAAACTCCATGAGAAGTTACTGATATGAAGACCTGTTTACACTATCATATTTCTTACTTCCTCAAGGCTTAACTCTTTAATCTGACATTCAGTGCCTACTCTCATTTGACATTGTCTTAGTCTTTCAGTTTAGGAAAATGCTTGACACTGAGCTAACATATTTGATTTCAAAAGATCTTCTATTTACTAGCTCTATGACAAGTTATATACAAGTAAAGAAAATGATTCGGTAATAGAACCATTAATATTAAACATGTGCAATTCTAGTATTGCTATTATTCTTTTTACTTGCTATTCATTCCATAGATTTTTTTTTCCTTTAACCAAGCCCATCCTCATGCCTTCCCAAATGCTATACTTCTGTCACTGTCTGTTTGCTTTTCCCTCATGTCAAGCTCAAAAATTTTCCCTACATGTAGTTATAAATAGCCTATGAATTTTGTAAGGTAAAGCAATGGTGATTTTCCCCCTGAGCTTTGACATTTGTACAGTATTTCATAGGCTGAAACTTTAAGTGTTAATATCTAATTTTATAAGCACTCAAACTCTAATTTCTTAAATAAGAAGTTCCTCTAAGGTGAGAACTTTTCATTACATCTTTTTAATGCCCATGACAGAACAAGGGACATAAGAAATACTTCATTGGCATTGTACATAATTGCTTACATTGGCTAAGTTAATAACTGGCAGAGAAAATTTTTAAGTAATACGGTAATGTGAGTCTTATTTATGTATTTGTTAAATAAGTTTCATGTTCTGTCTTTATTTTTAGTCACCATAATTAAAAATTGCATGTTTTATTATCTAAAGTATAAAACACGATTGAAGTACTTATGTGAATCTATTAAAAAGACATTTATGAATTGTAATTGTGACCTTGAATGCAGATCACGAAATTTTAACTTCACTACAGTTCAGTTGTACATAATTTCTTTAGTCTATAATCAATTTGGTGTTGCTTCTAAGCATTACCTATTGCTAAGGTGAGGAAACTTATCTGAATGTCTAATTTGTTTTAAAGCTAAACCAATGTGATACTGTGGGAATAACTTCAAGTAGTGCTCAGTCTTTTTGAAATAAAAGAATATTCAGTCTGTCATATGTCTGTTTAGTACCTCATGTCAACCCTTATGTCTGTTTCCTCCCCTAAATGGCCTCTGGGAGAAAGGACTGACAAGTGTGTGACTATGCATCACTGAAGTGAATTAAGGGAGACTTTATCCTGGACTTTGATCATCTCCTGCTTGCATCAGCTGGTCTGCCCTATGTCACATGTCCATTCATCATCAATTTTCCTACCATTTTCTGATACTGAAATCTAAAAACTTATTTTTTTTCAATCCCAGAAATGCTACTATGATATTCCCTTTCAGAACTGAAATATTTGTGTCAGGTATTTAAATTTGCAATGATTTCTTTTATCCAGTCCACTCGCCCAGGCAGAGGTCCATGCAGCCTCTGCTGCGTTACCTTGTTCTGCCCACATGGCACCACAGCAGGCCTAATAGCTGTTGGCCCAGTTCTCAATGTCAGTGACAGACACTTAGTCCGGTTCAGAGTAGCTAACTCTGAAATCTTATCTCCACCTGACTTCTGGGACTGCATCACAAATTAACACAGAGAGCCTTAAAATTTGGATTCTCTCCAGAATTCCAAAGAGAAGCCAGAGGTAAGGGCTGTACCACTTTGAGCTTCACTACTCTCCTCATTTCACTTTATATACTTTGTTTCCCTTAACCAGAGTCAGAAAAGTAGAAATTGAGTATCTACAAGGTTGTTCCAATCTCCTATTGCTCTTTATCCTTATTATCATTCTCCACAGGCAAAAAGAACTGAACTTAACTTTGAAAGCCTTATACCATCCCCTTTCCATGCCTTGGCGAAATTCTAAGCATGCACTTGAGTGTTGCCCTATAGCATTGACCTTGGTGCACTTAATATTCCAAACTAGGTGATAACGTGGGTACTAAATGGGAGTAAAAGAAACTTCAGAAAACTTCCCTTGGGATAATATCTAGCTGAAAGCTTATCATCCAATTATATAATCCTTGTTTTGAATGTCAGAAGCTGAATATCATTAAATATTACTAACATCCCTATTTTTCTCTACATTTCCTCTGCTACCAGTTCTAATTTTTTATTGTCTCCCCATCCATCTACCTCCTCACAGATAGATACCTGGGTAGCCTAATAAAAAGTCCAGTAAATTTTACAGAGAAAAGGACAAAAAGTACAATATATTTTAATATCATTGTTAATCTCCATTAGATGCTATCACAACTCTGTTTATACTTAATGAAAATAACTAAATTGCAATATATCTTACCATCTTTTAGATTTAAGTTTTTTCATGTATATATAGACCTCAAAACCTTATTTAAACTTATTACATAAGCTACTTTTCTTAAGAGAGGTGGGGGTGAGAGGGAGAGAGAAAATTCTAAGCACAGAGTCTGACATAGGGCTCAATGTCACAACCTTGAGATCCTGAGCTGAGCCAAAATCAAGAGTTGGAAGTTTAACCTACTTAGCCACCCAGTGGCCCCTATGATGTTAGCTGTTATACTTATTAAAACTAAAACTTTATGAGAATACTATTCTTTTTTTTAATAGTCTCCATTTCCACTGTGAAGTCTAATGCAGTGCTTGAACTCATAACCCTGAGATCAAGACCGGGGCTGAAATCTAGAGTTGGTCACTCAGCTGACTGAACCATCGAGGCACCCCTATTAGAATACCATTCTTGTTCATGTAAAAATAATGTTTTCAAATTTTGATATTTTGTGTGCTATTTCTAATTTTCATCTTAAAAAACGCATTTGACCACTTACCTTTAATAGAATAGTATTTAAAATTATTGACTAATTCTTTTTTTTTCTGCTTCTTTATGTATAATTTTGAAATAGTACATCTATTTGCTATTGAACTTTAAAATTGTCTAAATATTTTATATTTTAATTTAAATTCCAAATTATTGTATGCTGTGTTTTAGGGCTCTATTTATATAAAATGTTATTATCTTAATTAAAGTTCTGTGAATCTATACTAATGAGATCTTCTAATACACTGTCAGGCAAGGTCTTCATACACCATATAAATATGTATTTTTTTTATTCAAAATGATAATATAATACACCAGGTGTCACATCTTCATTTAAAAGCTAGCTGAAAATTTTTCCAACATAGTCTTTTGATAGAATAATATTTTAGTCATAAACTCAAACTAAATATTCCTTTTAAAATTTTCACTCTAATTATAGTGACTTTCTAAAAGCCATCATTCTACCACTATTTAGACAATTCTGATCAGGTGGGTGGCCCAGATGAATTGTCAAAGAGTATGGAGTTCATGTCTTCCTTCTATAAGAAATAGTTTTCTTATCTTGGGCTTAAGGTTTTTGCTTCTTGTCTGAATGGCATTTTTATAAAAGAATTGAAATAATCTCTTAAAAAAGAGGTTGGCAGACTATGGGCTGTGACATGTTCTTGTAAATAAAATTTTATTCAAATGCAGCCACACTCATTCATTTATGTACCATGAGAGACTGCTTTTGTGCCTGTATGGTAGTGTTGAGTAGTTGCAAAAGAAACCCTATGGTTTGCAAAGCTGAAAATACTTACTACTTGGCCCTTTACAAGAAACGTTTGCCAAACCATATCCTAAATTAAGGATATATTGTAAGTATTTAAAAGTATATCAATTCAGAAATGAAATGAATGGCCTTAGGATATAATAGTAATATATATTACTGTTTTATTTATGGGCTTTATTATGTGACACCCTATTCTGAATAATTTTGATGCATTAACATTTAATCTTCATAATTTTATGAGATATAGTATATGGCAGAACTGGGATTCATACTCAAAAATCTGACTTTAGAGTTTTTTCTTTTTTTTGAGTTTTTTCTTTTAAATAGCAGTTTATGCTAACTTCTCTACATAAGTGTCTTCTCAGCATTGGAGATGTTCAGCTGGTTTAATGAACACTTATCCAAGGCTGTTAGAAAAAAGGAAAATTGTGAGGTTATTCTCTACAATAAAACCCCATGAATTTATCTATCTAGACCAACAGAGAGCAGTGAGTAAGAAAGACAGACAGAAAAACAGAAAGAGAAAGAGAGAAAGGAGGGAAGGAAAGAAAGGAGGGAAGGAAGGAAGGAAGGAAAAAGAAAAGAAAAGAAAAAGAAGGAAGGAAGGAAGTGAAAGAAAGAAAGAGGGAGGAAAGAAAGGAAGAAAAGGAAGGAAGGAAGGAAAGATTGGAAGGAAAGAATGGGAAAAGAAAAAGAAAAGAAAAAAAGAAGACAGAGAAAAGAAGAGAGGAGAGATCAACTTCTGTAATTCCAAGATTACATTTTGTAGTTTCGAGACATAAATTAGAAGATAAGCTAAACATACAAAAAGCCAAGTATTTGAACCTTTAACCTCATAAAAAAAAAAAAAGTCCCAGTGAAGAGGTCAAGCATGAAAAGTACTTTTCCACAATTCACTTGGTCTCTGACCCATTAAAGGCTTATTACTGTGTTATGTAGAATTTTCTAACTCAATAAAAAGTCATTTTCTTATTAAAAATTAATGTATAAACATAATCATTAAAACAAAAATTCTTACTTATTGATACTTGCCATGGTTAGCTGAAAACAGATTCTATTTTAGTAATATGCAGGATAATTTATAGTTCAGACACACTTTAGATGCATCTTTGTCTGAGATCTTCTGACTCTGTTTTTTCCAATCAGATTTATAACAGTCTAACAAAACAACCATCTACCATAGTTAGCATCTTCACAAGTCATTGTCAGAGGAGAGAGTTTAGAACCTTGAATCCCAAGAATATGTATCCTCTCCTGACTCATTATCTCTTTCTCAGGGAAGGAGATTTGAATGACAAGACAGTCTTACTCCCTCATTCCCATTAAATTCTGTTACCCTCAGGCGCCTGGGTGGCTCAGTGGGTTAAGCCTCTGCCTTCGGCTCAGGTCATGATCTCAGGGTCCTGGGATTGAGTCCCGCATTGGGCTCTCTGCTTGGCAGGGAGCCTGCTTCCTCCCCTCTCTCTGCCTTCCTCTCTGCCTACTTGTGATCTCTCTCTGTCAAATAAACAAATAATCTTTAAAAAAAAAAAAAACTCTCATCTCTCCCTTTAAAAAAAGAAAAAGAAATTCTGTTACCCTCGTGCTCTCTCCTTTATCTCACAGAAGGATCTGACTTTTTCTCTTTGGTGTTTTGAGAAAAGAATTAGACCTTAAATTAGAGGGCTAGGTGCCAGATTCAAATTCAGAAAGATTCAATGTTTGTCCATTAATGGCTCACTTCTTTGTACTTAACTTTCCTGTTCCCCATTAGAAACAGAGCATAATAATATTTATCCTGTAGGATTTGGGGAAGATAAATGCAAATGGATATATAAAAACTTCTTGGAGGGGTACCTGGGTGGCTCAGTAGGTTAAGCCTCTGCCTTCCGCTCAGGTCATGATCTCAGGGTCCTGGGATGGAGCCTCACATCAGGCTCTCTGCTCAGTGGGGAGCCTGCTTCCCCACCTCTCTCTCTGCCTGCCTCTCTGACTACTTGTGATCTCTCTCTCTCTCTCTATCAAAAAAATAAATAAAATCTTTTAAAAAATAAAAAAATAAAAACTTCTTGGAAAAAAACTACCATGAATCATTAAGTATTTAGTATAGACTTGTTTAGACTGAAACTGAATGATCAATTTCTTACTAAAACTCAGTCATGGGTACATTCTAAGTTATGGTTATAATCATTCTATTCTCTCTCATTTCATATAATGTTTTAAATTTCTGTAATAAAATAATTAAAGGAAAGTCTCTTTCAGGATGAATTATGATAAGAATTAAAATGATAGAAAAAACTTTCACATAGTCACTTCACATCTAAGGAAAGATGTTATTTAGATTCTAATGGAACATTTAAAATTGGTTTAAAAGATTTAATATTTTTCAACAAACTCTGGATGACACTAAATTTCTCACCTGTATACATATTAGCCTCAAATTTATATGTGCATAAAATTATTATCCATTGCATCTAACAATACTTTATGATTTTCTCAAAATTTTTATAATAGCTATTGTAAACCATGAAGCATAGTGGTGGAACTCTGGGGGTCCTGGCGGGGTGGGGGAGGAAATAGATTAGACAAGCTCAACCCTGAGCCAAAAACAATGGTGTGACTCATTTTAAGGGAATGTGTACTTCAGCAAAGGCTGAAATCCAAGATGCTGCAGAATCTATAAAAAATGGTAATCAGAATTCCTGTATAGCATTGGCCCCCAATCATAATTTGGCCTTTTTAGACAGATCTATTTGTAAATAATAAGGGATGCAGTAAACCACTTGAATATGATTCTTTAAATTTAAAAAAAATATGGATATATCAGGTTCACTTCTCCTTCCACTCATAGGCAAGATTCAGCTATTCTGAATTAAACAGTGTTTCAGCTTATACCATCTGGTTTCAATGATATATAATTCACCAAAGGATTAATGGGAATAGCAGGTATGCCTTATTTCTATCATCGACCATTCGTCAATCACAAAAATTAATATGATACTGGAATAACCAAAGTATATTTGCTTTGAAAGATCTCAAACACTAATATACAATGTAGTCTCCTTACTGAAATGTGGATTTTGTTGGCAGGGTGGAGGTTATTCATGTTCTACTATTTTTAAAAAAAGGGAATCAATAGGATGGTAGGTAGTATAGATTTCCTATATTCTTAATACTTTGAGGACTCAAATTATTTTCAAAAAATAATAACATAAATAAATATGATCTTTTAGCATCAAAGCTGTGATTCTTGAAGAAGTCAAACAGAGAAAAAATACATTCAATAAAGGTAAGCTTATGCAACATAAATGGAGTATCCTTGAGAATTTTGTACTAGCTACTCTATTTTGATTTAAGTGTTCATATTAAGCATAAGAAAATCTCTCTGCTTGGTTAAATGTATTTTGCATAAGAGCAAAAGATTGTTTTACACCATTGTTAATCCAATTATATGCAGTATTTATTAATGTTTATCATTAATACTGACACTTCACACACATTAATTCAGCTGTCACAGCATTGTCAGAAATCTATCAATTCTTTCATTATGATGAATTTACATTCATTTCCATGGCACATCCATTAAAGCATTAGACTTTTCCATAAATTAAACTATGTAATTATTTTATAAATCCTATGTTCAGAAGTATCTCTTCAGCATTCCCTTAAAAATTCTTATAAGCACACGGTTGTAGATTACATTTCTTTGCTTCCTTTTGGGTTATATTAATCCCCCACTGCACTCTTTAAAAGATATTTTACCTGTAGTTCAAAATAAAGTATACAGAATGATGTACAAATAATACTCTGAAAGCAAGAAAACTGAAACAAAATTTATACTTTAAAGATCTCATGCCATTTTATGATAGTATATATTATGGGCTAATTAAATGGTCCTACAAATAAGTAATAACATTGTATCAGACAATTCAATAAATGAGGTCTTCTAGTAAGATACATTTTATAACTAGTCCAATATGTTGGAAAAAAGACTTACTCCTTTAGTTTTTCCTGGTTACTTCTTTTTTTTCTTAACTATTTTTATTAACATATAATGTAATATTTGCCCCAGGGGTAAAGGTCTGTGAATAGTCAGGCTTACACACTTCACAGCACTCACTATATCACATATCCTCCCCAATGTCCATAACCTAACCACCCTCTCCATATGCCCCCTCCCCCCAGGAACCCCCATTTTGTTTTGTGAGATTAAGAGTCTTTTATGGTTTGTCTCCCTCCTGATCCTATCTTTTTTCATTTTTTAGTTCCCTACCCCCAAACCCACCAATCTGCCTCTCAACTTCCTCAAATTAGGGAGATCATATGATAATTCTCTTACTCTGATTGACTTATTTTGCTCAGCATACTACCCTCTAGTTCCATCCATGGCATTACAAGTGACAAGATTTCATTTCTTTTGATGGCTGCATAGTATTCCATCATATGTATGTATTATGTATGTATATAGATGTATCTATATACATACCACATCTTCTTTATCCATTCATCTGTTGATAGAGATCTAGATTCTTTCCACAGTTTGGCTACTGTGGGCATTGCTGCTATAAATATTCTGGTGCATGTGCCCCTTTGGATGACTATATTTGTATCTTTAGGGTAAATACCCAGTAGTGAGATTGCTGGGTCGTAGGGTAGCTTTATTTTCAACTTTCTGAGGAACCTCCATGCTGTTTTCCAGAGTGGTTGCACCAGCTTGCATTCCCACCAACAGTGTAGGAGGGTTCCCCTTTCTCCACATCCTCACCAGCATCTGTCATTTCCTGACTTGTTAAATTTAGCCATTCTGACTAGTGTGAGGTGGTATCTCATTGTGGTTTTGATTTGTATTTCCCTGATGCCGAGTGATGTGGAGCATTTTTTCATGTGTCTGTTGGCCATGTGGATGTCTTCTTCGCAGAAATGTCTGTTCATGTCTCTGCCCATTTTTAGATAGGATGATTTGTTCTTTGGATGCTGAGTTTGATAAGTTCTTTATAGCTTTTGGATACTAGTCCTTTACCTGATATGTCATTTGTGAATATATTCTCCCATTCTGTCACTTGAATTTTGGTTTTGTTGACTGTTTCCTTTGCTGTGCAAAAGCTTTTGATCTTGATGAAGTCCCAATAGTTCATTTTTGCCCTTGCTTCCCTTGCCTTTGGCGAAGTTTCTAGGAAGAAGTTGCTGTGACTGAGGTCGAAGAGGTTGCTTCGAGGTTCTGAGTATAGATTCTTTGCCTCTTTGGTTGTTTATTCCTAAGTATCTTATGGTTTGGGATGCAATTGTAAATGGGATTGACTCCTTAATTTCTCTTCTTTCTGTCTTGTTGTTGGTGTATAGACATGCAACTGATTTCTGTGAATTGATTTTATATCCTGACACTTTATTGAATTCCTGTATGAATTCTAGCAGTTTTGGAGTTTATGGATACATAAAGTATCATATCATCTGCAAAGAGTGCGAGTTTGACTTCTTTGCCAATTCGAAAGCATTTAATATCATTTTATTGTCTGATTGCTGAGGCTGAAACTTCTAGTACTATGTTGAATAGCAGTGGTGATAGTAGACATCTCTGTCATGTTCCTGACTTTAGTATAAAAGCTCTCAGTTTTACCCCAACGAGGATGATATTCACTGTGGGTTTTTCATAGATGGCTTTGATGATTTTGAGGTTTGTACCCACTAACCCTACACTATAAAGTTTTGATCAAGAAACGATTCTGTACTTTGTCAAATGCTTTTTCAAGATCTATTGAGAGTATCATATATATTTTGTTCTTTCTTTTATTAATGTATTGTATCACATTGATTTATTTGTGGATGGTGAACCAACCTTGAAGCCCAGGAATAAATCCACTTGGTCGTGGTGAGTAATGTCTTTAATGTACTGTTGGATCACATTGGCTAGTATTTTAGTAAGAATTTTTGCATCTGTGTTCATCAAGGATATTGATCTGTAATTCTCTTTTTTGATGGGGTCTTTGTCTGATTTGGGGATCAAGGTAATGCTGGCCTCATAAAATGAGTTTAGAATTTTCCTTTCATTTCTATTTTTTGGAACGGTTTCAGGAGAATAGGTATTAATTCTTCTTTAAATGTTTGGTAGAATTCCCCTGGGAAGCCTCTGGCTTTGGGTTCTTGTTGGGAGATTTCTGATGACTGCTTCAATATCCTTACTGGTTTTGGGTCTGTTTAGGTTTTCTATTTCTTCCTGGTTTAGTTTTGGCAGTATATATGTCTCTAGGAATACATCCATTTCTTCCAGATTTTCAAATTTGCTGGCATATAGTTAGTTGCTCATAATATTTTCTTATAATTCTTTGTATTTCTTTGGTGTTGTTCTGAACTCTCCTCTTTCATTCATGATTTTATTTATTTGGGTCCTTTCTCTTTTCTTTTTGATAAGTCTGGACAAGGGTTTATCAATTTTATTAATTCTTTCAAAGAACCAGCTCCTAGTTTCATTGATTTGTTCTATTGTCTTTTTGGTTTCTGTTTCATTGATTTCTGCTTTGATCTTTATTATTTCTCCTCTCCTGCTGGGTCTAGGCTTTCTTTGTTGTTCTTTCTCGAAATCCTTTAGGTGTAGGGTTTGGTTGTGTATTTGAGACCTTTCTTGTTTCTTGAGAAAGGCTTGTGTAGCTATATATTTTCCTCTCAGGACTGCCTTTGCTGTGTCCCACAGATTTTGGATTGTTGTGTTTTCATTATCATTTGTTTCTATGATTTTTTTCAATTCTTCTTTAATTTCCTGGTTGACCCATTCATTCTTTAGTAGGATGCTCTTTAGCCTCCATGTATTTGAGTTCTTTCCAACTTTCCTCTTGTGACTAAGTTCTAGCTTCAGAGCACTGTGGTCTGAAAGTATGCAGGGAATGATCCCAATCTTTCGATACCAGTTGAGACCTGATTTGTGACCCAGGATGTGATCTATTCTGGAGAATATTCCATGGGCACTAGAGATGAATGTGTATTCTGTTGCTTTGGTATGGAATGCTCTGAATATATCTGTGATATCCATCTGGTCCAGTGTGTCATTTAAGACCTTTATTTCCTTGTTGATCTTTTGCTTGGGTGATCTGTCCATTTCAGTGAGGGGAGTGTTAAAGTCCCCTACTATTATTGTATTATTGTCAATGTGTTTCTTTGTTTTGTTATTAATTGGTTTATATAGTTGGCTGCTCCCATGTTAGGGGCATAGATATTTAAAATTGTTAGATCTTCTTGTTGGACAGACCCTTTGAGTATGACATAGTGTCCTTCCTCATCTCTTATTATAGTCTTTGGCTTAAAATCTAATTGATCTGATATAAGGATTGCCACCCCAGCTCTCTTTTGATGTCCATTAGCATGGCAAATTGTTTTCCACCCCCTCACTTTAAATCTGGAGGTGTCTTTGGATCTAAAATGAGTTTCTTATAGGCACCATATTGACAGGTTTTGTTTTTTTATTCATTCTGATACCCTGTGTCTTTTGATTGGGGCATTTAGCCCATTTATATGCAGGGTAACTATTGAAAGATATGAATTTAGTACTATTGTATTGCCTGTAAGATGACTGTTACTGTATATTGTCTCTGTCCTTTCTGGTCTATTCCTTTTAGGGTCTCTCTTTGCTTAGAGGACCCCTTTCAATATGTCTTGTAGGGCTGGTTTGGTGTTTGCAAATTCTTTTAAAATTTTTTTTAATATTTTTATTTATTTTTTGACAGACAGAGATCACACAAGTAGGCAGAGAGGCAGACAGAGAGGGGAGGGGAGAAGCAGGCTCCCTGCAGAGCAGAGAGCCCATGTGGGACTCGATCCCAGGACCCTGGGATCATGACCCAAGCCGAAGGCAGCGGCTTAACTCACGGCATTTGTTTGTCGGGGAAGCTTTTTATCTCTCCTTCTATTTTCAATGCTAGCCTAGCTGGATATAGTATTCTTGGCTATATATTTTTCTCATTTAGTTCTCTGAATATAGCATGCCAGTTCTTTCTGGCCTGCCAGGTCTCTGTGGATAAGTTGGCTGTCAATCTAATAATTCTACCATTGTATGTTACAGACTTTTTGTCCTGAACTGCTTCAGGATTTTCTCTTTATCACTAAGACTTGTAACTTTTACTATTAGATGACACTTTGTGGACCTATTTCTATTGATTTTGAGGGAAATTCTCTGTGCCTCCTGGATTTTGATGCTTGTTCCCTTTGCCATATTAGGGAAATTCTCTACTATAATTCACTCCAATATACCTTCTGCCACTCTCTCTCTCTTCTTCTTCTTCTGGAATCCCAATTATTCTAATATTGTTTAATCTTATGGCATCACTTATCTCTTGAATTCTCTCCTCATGGTCCAGTAGTTGTTTGTCTCTCTTTTGCTCAGCTTCTTTATTCTCCATCTTTTGGTCTTCTATATCACTAATTCTCTCTTCTGTCTCATTTATACTAGCAGTAAGAGCTTCCATTTTTTATTGCACCTCATCAATAATGTTTTAAATTTCAGCTTGGTTAGATTTTATTTCTTTTATATTTCTCCAGAAAGGGATTTTATTTCTTCATACAGGTGTCTCTAAAATCTTCCATGCCTTTTTTGAGCCCAGCTAGCACCTTGAAAATAATCATTCTGAACTCTAGATTTGACATATTACTAATTTTCATATTGATTAGGTCCCTAGCCATTGGTACTGCCTCTTTTTTTTGTGGTGAGTTTTTCTGCCTTGTAATTTTATCCAGAAACAAATATATGAATGAGAGAATAAAATACTAAAAAGGTGACAAAGACCCAAGAAAAATGTATGCTAACCAAATCAAAAGAGACCCCAAACTGGGGGAGAGGGGAGAAAAGGGGTAAAAAGAATTTTTTTTAAATATTTTATTTATTTATTTATTTATTTGTCAGAGAGCAAGAGCATGCACAAGTAGGCAGAGTGGCAGGCAGAGGCAGAGAGAGAAGCAGGCTCCCCACTGAGCAAGGAGTCTGATGCAGGACTTGATCCCAGGATCATAAGATCATGACCTGAGCCAAAGGCAGCAGCTTTACCTACTGAGCCACTCAGGTGTCCCAGAAATTAAAATATATATATATATATACATACACACACACATATATGTTATGTATGTGTATATATATAACTGGTGAATAGAAAGCCACCCACTTGATATTGGGTGTATCTTGGTCTCTTAGAAGAAACTACCTCCCAAAAATATTAAAGAAAGAAAAACTTATATATATACAAAAATAAGGGCTAACATGATAAAGAGATGGAATATGACTGTAAAGATTAAAATGTTTTAAAAAATCTAAAAAAGAATTGATAAGGTAATTTTGTTGGAAAAAGAAAGAAAGAAAAAAAAAAAAGGAGAGAATGTGCCCAGTCTGGAGACTAGAACAAAGCCCTGTGCTAGATTTAGGGTATATTTTGATCTATTAGAAGAAATTCTGTCCCAAATTTTTTTAGAAAAAAATAAAACCTGTATGTATACAAATAATAAGATTGAATACAATGAAGGACAAACTATAACTATAACTATAACAATGAAGATTTAAAAAAAATTTTATAAAGGTATTGTAAAGATAACCTAGTTTTCAAAAAAAGTTAAAAAGAAAGAGGAAAAGTTTTAAAAAGTTGGAATAAGAAAAAAAAATAAATGTAATTTAATTTTGCAAGACTAAAGGATCATGGGGGAAAATCCATGAATTCCCTGCACTGCTTTCCCCTAGCTCTGGGGTTCTGCTATTCTCTTTGATCAGTAAGCTTGGTCTTGGCTGGATGTTCTTGCTGATATTCTGGGGGAGGGGCATGTTTTAGTGATTCTCAAATGTCTTTGCCTGAGGTGGAATTGTACTGTGCTTGCCAGGGGCCAGGCTAAGAATTCTGCTTGGGTTTGCTCTCAGGAGCTTTTGTTCCCTGAATGCTTTCCATAGAGCTCTGGAGGACAGGAATGAAACAGGCTGCCTCCCTATCTCTGGCCTGCAAGAGCCAGGAGCTCAGGGCCACTCTCCTCAGTGTGCCCTCAGGGAAAAGTGGTCAATCACTCCTATCTCCCTGGTCTTCAGCCACACTCCAAGCTCACCTGGCCTATGACCGAGCATTTCTGTCACTGGGGCATTCCCTGTTTGGGGCTCCAAAACCAGCAGATTCCTGCCACGCTGCTCTTCCAGAGGAGGAAGCTGAGTCTCCATGGATCTGCCACTTGTGGGGTCCCTGCTCAAAGAGTAGTGATCAACTATGCCTTGGATCATGGTTTAAGGTAACCCCAATCTGAAACTCACTCCTTGGCTCTGTCACTGTAGCCCACTTCCCTGCTCTGATACCTGGTAGCTCTGCCACACTCAGGCACCACCAATCTTTCTGTGACACCCATGGGACCTGAGACCCCACTGTCCCCACGAGGGCTCCACCCTGCCGAGCCTCTGGAGAAATATCCCTCAGTGGAGCAGACTTCTAAAAGTTCTGATTTTGTGCTCCACTGCTCCACTGCTTGCTGGGAGCCGGTCCCTCCCACTGTGGTTTATCTTCCCATCACTTCAGATTTACTTCTCTGCATATCCTACCTTTCAGAAAGTGTTCAATTTTCTGTTCCTAGATTGCTGTTCTTCTCTTTGATCTCCTGTTGAGTTTGTAGGTGTTCAGAGTGATTTGATAACTATCTAGCTGAACTCCTGCAACCTGATCTGGAGTCTGCTACTCCTCCACCATCTTGCCTCTCCACTCTTCCTGGTTACTTCTACTGGGACCTACAGAAATCATCTTTCTACAGGCTCAGGCCAGGACTTTCCTGTTTAAAGAGGGAAACAGATCAGTAACCTGAGTCTTACAATCTTGGTGGGCCTACATTAGTCACATTTCCAGTCCTGCTATTCCTTGGGCAATGATTATCAACTCCTTTATAATTCCCACCTCTGCATCCTGCACATGGACTTTTGTTCCAACAGTCCAGGTTGTGATATTCCCAGAAATAGCAAGCTTGCCTAAATCTGAACTTTCCATTTTTCTTCTTTAGTAGCATAACCCAGTATTATCTCAATGTGACATACATCACAATCATTGTATTTGCTCAGTAAAAACACTGCTTCTTGTATATGGGTACATGGGAATTCTCTGTACTATCTTCACAAGTTTTCTGTAAATTTAAATATGTTCTAACATCAAAAGTATATATTTTAAATTCACCTACCTAGGTTCCAAACATAGCTGCCCAATCATTATTTCTAGAATTGGCATGAGGGAAAGTGCATTGTAATAAACATCCCAGTTGATTTTTATGCACCCTAGTCTCCATAGTGGCTAAGAATAGGCTTATGGCCTTTACACTCTTCAGTATTATCCAACTGACTGACTAATCAACCTTCAATAAGAACCTGGGACCATAGATGTTATCATTACTCTGACCATGACTCAAATTGTTGGATCTATCTTTCGTGGGTAATAGCTTTCCAGGCACAGAAATAACATCACCTAGAATCAATTGTAGGTATGCTGAGTGATGAAATGAGCTCCTGGAATCATTAAGTAGCATAAACACCAAGCTTCTCTAACCAGGTCCAACCTCCAGTCCTAAACTAAAAGACCCTTCTCTGCTAAATTTTTTTCCCCTGGATCATTAAATGTCTCCCACTGCCACATTCCTGAGTTAAGACAGATGTGAGGAAAATGATGAGAAACCCCATTTTGGACGAAAAAAAGAAAAAAGCCATGCCATCACAAAATTCTAAAAGAATAGACATATAGTAAATGGGAGTATTTAATATGTTTCTTATGGCTTTCTAGAATCAGAAAGTAATTTCTTATTACTTATGTTATTTACATTCATTTATTTGTTTTCTGAAATGAAATATTTTACTAACTACTTAACTGTAATCACTGAAATTATATTGTATGTAATACAATAAAGTCATATTAAAATTGATGATTCCCCATCAGCACTTATAAATTAATCTAAAATTTGTCAAATTTGTTTTGTATGAAGAATTCTTATGGAAAACCTGAAAATTGTTTTTAAAAAACAACCAGATGACTACTGAGTCCTTTTTTAAATGATTTTTACTACCCTTTTACTCACAGGAGCCCATAAAACAAAATTAATATTACTTTAAGGCACAGATTGTGCCACCTAATGTACTTTATTTTATTGTTAACCTTTTAATGATATTTTCCACACTATTCAATTTTCGTGTACCATTTAAGTCTCTTGGTCCCAAAATGATTTCAAGGAGTTCTGTTTCCAACAAACTTCTTAAATTACTTGATTTTAATCTTGTCTGTTTCCATAAAACTGAAATTAAGTTAATGAACAAAAAATACCTTATGTGTACTAACTAGAAAAAAAATTGAAATATTAAAACAATGTGCCAAAATCTGAATCACATCATCCAGTGCTAGGGACCCTGGGTCAGGCCTCCTGGCCCCCTTTGCTGCTCTTGTTCAGTGGGGACTATGCCAGAAACAACTAGTCATTGTGAAGAATTGTTTAAAAATGAATGTGCTGAAGATTTTCTGATTCACATTCATTATCCACTGACCTGCTCTCAATGGATTTCACAGAGAGAAGCAAAACTAATTACCTCAGACCAGGCTGTCTGGAAAATAATGGCACAGTGATTTAATGAAAAGCATTCATACTGCAGAGGCCTTTTCGAATAGTGTATATTTTTAAAATTAAATATCACACTTTTTTAATGATAAAACTTTTGCCTTTGAACTAATGCACCATCACTTCTTAAAAACAAAATCAGTACTAAACAAAAGACCTTTGTGGGGTAAATATCAGTACTATTATTTATCTTCATGTTAAGTGATCTGAACATACCTGAAGACAGGCTTGCAAAATTTAGGGATTTTATGTGTGAAGAGGAGTACTTTTAAATGAAGAAAGAAAATTGTATGAGAAATATTAGGTGATCTAGGGTAAGTTGTTTATTAATCTCATTTATTATCACTGTCTTAATTTACCACAAAAATATTTTTTTCTTGATAAAACATGCATAGTGGATAATAAGAATGTTTTCCGATGAAACCTGTCTTATTATAAGGGTTTACTGATCTTATTGATATGCAAGGAAATTCTGAAAATCTCTTTAAAGCTTAGTATAGAATAGATAATGGTGACAACATTGGAATCTATTGTTTTGAAGGGCAGCAAGCTATTAGAGATTTGCAGGTAGAAATATAATGTGTGCAGTCAATGCATTCTGGAAATACACAGAGGTCACAGACCTTAGCAAAAAAAAAAAAAAAAAAAACCTGAACTAAAAATGAGGGGATCTATGAAATGATTACATTCTAATGGCCACAAAATGAAGGAAATCAAGAACACAGTAGGAGTTTGACTAAATACTGGATAGAACAGTAGCTCCCAGAAGCCCAAATTATGGGGTCCTCTCTCACTGTTAAAAAATAATCACATGTACTTTATCCAGCTAGGTTATCATTGAAAATAGAAGGAGATATTAAAAGCTTCCAGGACAAACAAAAACTGAAAGAGTTTGTAAACACCAAACCAGCTCTACAGGAAATATTGAAAGGGGTCCTCTAAGCAAAGAGAGACCCTAAAAGTATTACCAGAAAGGAACAGAGACATTATACAGTAACAGTCACCATACAGGCAATACAATGGCACTAAACTCATATCTCTCAATAGTTACCCTGAATGTAAATGGGCTAAATGCCCCAACCAAAAGACACAGGGTTTCAGAATGGATAAAAAAACAAAACCCATCAATATGCTGCCTACAAGAAACTCATTTTAGACCTGAAGACACCTCCAGATTGAAAGTGAGGGGGTGGAAAACAATTTACCATGCTAATGGACATCAGAAGAAAGCTGGGGTGGCAATCCTTATATCAGATCAATTAGATTTTAAGCCAAAGACTATAATAAGAGATGAGGAAGGACACTTCATCATACTCAAAGGGTCTGTCCAACAAGCAGCTCTAACAATTTTAAATATCTATGCCCCTAACATAGGAGCAGCCAACTATATAAACTAATTAATAACAAAATCAAAGAAACACATTGACAAGAATACAATAATAGTTGGAGACTTTAATACACCCCTCACTGAAATGGACAGATCATCCAAGCAAAAGATCAACAAGGAAATAAAGGTCTTGAATGACACACTGGACGAGATGGACATCACAGATATATTCAGAACATTCTACCCCAAAGCAACAGAATACACGTTCTTCTCTAGTGCCCATGGAATATTCTCCAGAATAGATCACATCCTGGGTCATAAATCAGGTCTCAACAGGTATCAAAAGATTGGGATCATTCCCTGCATATTTTCAGACCACAATGCTCTGAAGCTAGAACTCAATCACAAGAGGAAATGTGGAAAGAGCACAAATACATGGAGGCTCAACAGCATCCTTCTAAAAAATGAATGGGTCAACCAGGAAATTAAAGAAGAATTGAAAAAAACCATGGAAACAAATGATAATGAAAACACAACGGTCCAAAATCTGTGGGACACAGCAAAGGCAGTCCTGAGAGGAAAATATATAGCGATACAAGCCTATCTCAAGAAACAGGAAAGGTCTCAAATACACAACCTAACCCTACACCTCAAGGAACTCGAGAGAGAACAACAAAGAAAGCCTAAACCCAGCAGGAGAAGAGAAATAATAAAGATCAAAGCAGAAATCAATGAAATAGAAACCAAAAAAACAATAGAACAAATCAATGAAACTAGGAGCTGGTTCTTTGAAAGAATTAATAAGATTGATAAACCCCTGGCCAGACTTATCCAAAAGAAAAGAGAAAGGACCCAAATAAATAAAATCATGAATGAAAGAGGAGAGATCACAACCAACACCAAAGAAATACAAACAATCATAAGAACATATTATGAACAACTCTATGCCAACAAATTCGACAATCTGGAAGAAATGGATGCTTTCCTAGAGACATATAAACTGCCAAAACTGAACCAGGAAGAAATAGAAAACCTGAATAGGCCCATAACCAGTAAGGAGATTGAAACAGTCATCAAAAATCTCCAAACAAACAAAAGCCCAGGGCCAGATGGCTTCCCAGGGGAATTCTACCAAACATTTAAAGAAGAATTAATTCCTATTCTCCTGAAACTGTTCCAAAAAATAGAAATGGAAGGAAAACTTCCAAACTCATTTTATGAGGCCAGCATCACCTTGATCCCCAAACCAGACAAGGATCCCATCAAAAAAGAGAATTACAGACCAATATCCTTGATGAACACAGATGCGAAAATTCTCACCAAAATACTAGCCAATAGGATCCAACAGTACATTAAAAGGATTATTCACCACGACCAAGTGGGATTTATTCCAGGGCAGCAGGGTTGGTTCAACATCTGCAAATCAATCAATGTGATACAGTACATTAACAAAAGAAAGAACAAGAACCATATGATACTCTCAATAGATGCTGAAAAAGCATTTGACAAAGTGCAACATCCCTTCCTAATCAAAACTCTTCAAAGTGTAGGGATAGAAGGCACATACCTCAAAATTATCAAAGCCATCTATGAAAAACCCACTGCAAGTATCATTCTCAATGGAGAAAAACTGAGAGCTTTTCCGTTAAGGTCAGGAACACGGCAGGGATGTCCGCTATCACCACTGCTATTCAACATAGTACTAGAAGTCCTAGCCTCAGCAATCAGACAACAAAAAGAAATTAAAGGCATCCAAATCGGCAAAGAAGAAGTCAAACTATCGCTCTTTGCAGATGATATGATACTATATGTGGAAAACCCAAAAGGCTCCACTCCAAAACTGCTAGAGCTTGTACAGGAATTCAGTAAAGTGTCAGGATATAAAATCAATGCACAGAAATCAGTTGCATTTCTTTACACCAACAACAAGACAGAAGAAAGAGAAATTAAGGAGTCAATCCCATTTACAATTACACCCAAAACCATAAGATACCTAGGAATAAACCTAACGAAAGAGGCAAAGAATCTATACTCAGAGAACTATAAAGTACTCATGAAAGAAATTGAGGAAGACACAAAGACATGGAAAAATGTTCCATGCTCATGGATTGGAAGAATTAATATCGTGAAAATGTCTATGCTACCTAAAGCTATCTACACATTTAATGCAATGCCTATCAAAATTCCATCCAATTTTTTCAAAGAAATGGAACAAATAATCCTAAAATTTATATGGAACCAGAAAAGACCTCGAATAGCCAAAGGAATATTGAAAAAGAAAACCAAAGTTGGTGGCATCACAATTCCCGACTTCAAGCTCTACTACAAAGCTGTCATCATTAAGACAGTATGGTACTGGCACAAAAACAGACACATAGATCAATGGAACAGAATAGAGAGCCCAGAAATAGACCCTCAACTCTATGGTCAACTAATCTTCGACAAAGCAGGAAAGAATATCCAATGGAAAAAAGACAGCCTCTTCAACAAATGGTGTTGGGAAAATTGGACAGCCACATGCAGAAAAATGAAATTGGACCATTTCCTTACACCACACACGAAAATAGACTCAAAATGGATGAAGGACCTCAACGTGAGAAAGGAATCCATCAAAATCCTTGAGGAGAACACAGGCAGCAACCTCTTCGACCTCAGCCGCAGCAACTTCTTCCTAGGAACAACGCCAAAGGCAAGGGAAGCAAGGGAAAAAATGAACTATTGGGGCTTCATCAAGATCAAAAGCTTTTGCACAGCAAAGGAAACAGTCAACAAAACCAAAAAACAACTGACAGAGTGGGAAAAGATATTTGCAAATGACATATCAGATAAAGGGCTAGTATCTAAAATCTACAAAGAGCTTAGCAAACTCAACACCCAAAGAACAAATAATCCAATCAAGAAATGGGCAGAGGACATGAACAGACATTTCTGCAAAGAAGACATCCAGATGGCCAACAGACACATGAAAAAGTGCTCCATATCACTGGGCATCAGGGAAATACAAATCAAAACCACAATGCGATACCACCTCACACCAGTCAGAATGGCTAAAATGAACAAGTCAGGAAATGACAGATGCTGGCAAGGATGTGGAGAAAGGGGAACCCTCCTACACTGTTGGTGGGAATGCAAGCTGGTGCAACCACTCTGGAAAACAGCATGGAGGTTCCTCAAAAAATTGAAAATAGAGCTACCTTATGACCCAGCAATTGCACTACTGGGTATCTATCCTAAAGATACAAACGTAGTGATCCAAAGGGGCACGTGTACCCGAATGTTTATAGCAGCAATGTCCACAATAGCCAAGTTATGGAAAGAACCTAGATGTCCATCAACAGATGAACGAATAAAGAAGAGGTGGTATATATATACGATGGAATACTATGCAGCCATCAAAAGAAATGAAATCTTACCATTTGCGACGACATGGATGGAACTAGAGCGTATTATGCTTAGCGAAATAAGTCAACTGGAGAAAGACAACTACCACATGATCTCCCTGATATGAGGAAGTGGAGATGCAACGGGGGTGGGAGTTAAGGTGGTAGGAAAAGTAAAAATGAAAGAAGATGGGATCGGGAGGGAGAAAAACCAAAAGAGACTCTTAATGTCATAAAACAAACTGAGGGGGGTGGGGGGAAGAGGGGTTGGGTGAGGGTGGTGGGGTTACATCATATGTTTAAATAAAGCTTAAATAAAGTAAAAAAAAATAAAAAAAATAATCACATGAAAATTAGGAAAGATAAGTTAGAGATGAAAATTTAGTCTACTGGTTCAGTTGGCTCTACTTTGGATGAAGTCTGAAAAGGTCCGGAAGCAAATTATATTACATTGAAAAGCTAAAGTGAAGAGGAAAACCTATTGGGTTATATGGAAAATGTTTATGTAAATCCTTATACTGGGAGAAGACTGGGAAGATGCCAGAGTAGAAGGATCCTAAGCTCATTTTATCCCACAGATATACCTAGATAACATCCACAGCTGTGTAATTCACCCAGAAAGCTACCCAAAGACAGAAAGAACAGACTCTTCACAGTTAATCATAGAGCATAAGCCACATTGATAATGTTAGGAAGGGGAGAGACATGATTGGGAACCAAACAAACCTTTAAGACTAACCACAAATGGGAGGGACACCACGAGCACAAAGAAGGGAGAGAAATAAACCCCACAACAGGCACCCCAGACACAGGGGTGGGAAGACAAATCCCCATGAAACTTGGTTATGAAAACCAGAAAGGCTTAACTTAGCAAGTTCTTAAAATCAGTGGGGCTTAACACCAGGAACTTTAAAAAAATCACCTGGCTGAAATCTGGAAGGGCCCAGTGGTGATAGGAAACAGTCTCCACCCTTAAAGAAACAGCATAATATTCATGCCAATATACAGAATAAAAACAGCAGTTTGAAAAGCACCTGGGGTATATGAGACATAGATTTATATACTAATCTCAGAACTTGTGCACTGGAGGGGCAGATATCTTTAGATTTCTTCAAGAACAAAAAGAGCTGGCTGCATCATTTCTCTACCATCCCCCAGGCTAGATACATAGACAGATGCTAGAAGCAGCCCAAACACACTCCACACTTAGCTTGCTAACACTGAGTGCCCCACCCTTGCATTCCCCTGTGGACTATCCCATTCAACACACCCCACTCTGCAAGAATCCAAATAAAGCAGACATCTATCATTCTGCAAGCAGTCCCAACATAGGCCAGCACCATGTCCTGGGGTCAGAGGAAGATAATCACACACCAGTTTGAATATAGTCCAAACAGTGGGTTGGGTTATACATCTGATCCGACTGATGACACTGCCCACCAACAAAAACCTCACAGGGGAAAACACAGAGAACCTTGTAGTTCAAGTCACTACAACACCAATAAATAGATTGGGGCCAGGCATGTGTTCTAAATGGAAATCTTGTCCACTAACAAAACCACTCAGGGAACAATGTGAAGAGAGTAACCTGCAATTCATGTGATCACAATTCTGACTTCTTTCAAGACACATCTCAACTGGGCTGAGGGCAAGCAACTGTTCTAATCCAACTTAAGCCCAAGAAAGCCTCAAGTCAGCCCTTTAACAGCACAGGGACCAAACCCTTCTCAAAACAGGCAAAGAAGTGAACTAAAAACAAACATGGTTCAACCACAACAGTAGGACATGTGCAGGATGCATAGGAGTTATACCTGAAGTGCCAGGTTCTGTTGAATGAGAGACATTGCACTGATGAGCAGTGCAGGATCTCTTCTTCATAAGGCCACTGCTTTCAAGTGCAGAAAACATAGATAACTTTTCTCTACAAGGAATAGACACAAAGTGTTAGACAAAAATGTGCAAAAGAGCTAATAAAATGCAGGTAAAGTAATATGTCTGATAGAGAATTCAAAGTAATGGTCACAGAATTACTTATTGGGCTTCAGAAAAGAGTGAAGGATCTCAGTGAGAGCTTCAACAACAACAACAACAACAAAAATAGAAAATATTAAAGAACACATCAGAGATGGTTAAAAGTCCACAAGACAGAATAAATAGTAAGCCAGAGGAAGCAGAAGAATGGGTCAGCAAGCAACCAAGCTGAACAGCAAAAAGAAAAAGGTAAAATAAAAAAATAAGAATAGGTTATGGGAATTCATCAATATCAAGCATAATTATGTTCACATTATAGGTATCTCAGGAGAAGAGAGAGAAAGGGGGCATATAATTTATATAATAAATTAGGAGGAAAAAAATAGCTAGAAACTTCCCAAATCTTGGAAAGGAAACAGAAATCCAGATTCAGGAGGCATTGAGAGCTCCCAATAAAATCAACCCAAAGAGGTCTATACGAAGACACATGAAAATTAAAGTGGTGAAAATTAGGGATAAAGAGAGACTTTTTAAAACAACAAGAGAAAATAAAACTGCTACATACAAGGGAAATCCCATAAAGCTATGAGATGATTTTTCAGTTTTCAGCTGAAACATTGCAGGCCAGAAGGAAATGGTATGATATATTTGAAGTGCTGAAAGAAAAGAAAAAAAAATGTAGCCAAGAATATTCTATCCAGCAAGGCTATTATGCAGAACAGGACAGATAAAGCATTTCCTAGACAAAAATAAGAGTCAAAGAAATTAATCATCATTTAACTAGTTTTATAAGAAATATTAAAGGGAATTCTTGAGTGGAAAGGAAAGGCCACAATCAGGAGTCAGAAAATTTAAAAAAATTTGCACAGGTACATGCAAACACCATAAAAGTAGTAGATTAATCACTTATAAAAATCAGTATGGAAATGCTTGACTTCACAGTCATATTACAAAGCTATGATCATTAAGACAGCATGGTATTGGCACAAGAACAGACACATAGATCAATGGAACAGAAAAGAGAGACCAATAATGGACCCTCAACTCTATGTTAAACTAATCTTTGACAAATCAAGAAAGAATATCCAATGGAAAAAAGACAGTCTCTTCAAAAAATGGTGCTGGGAAAATCAGACAGCCACATGCAAAAGAGTGAAATAGGACCATTTTCTTACACCATACACAAAGATAAACTCAAAATGGATGAAAGACCTCAATGTGAGATAGCAAGCCATCAAAATCCTAAAGAACATAGAGAGTAACCTCTTCAACATCTTCAACTTATTTCAAGACACATCTCAAAGACAAGGGAAACAAAAGCAAAAATGAACATTGGGACTCCATCAAGATAAAAAGCTTCTGCACAGCAAAGGGCACAGTCAACAAAACTAAGAGGCAACCCATGGAATGGGAGAAGATATTTGCAAATGACATTACAGATTAAGGGCTAGTATCCAAGATCTATAAAGAACTTCTCAAACTCAACACCCAAAAAACAAATAATCCAGTCAAGAAATAAGCAGAAGACATGAACAGACACTTCTCCAAAGAAGACATACAGATGGCTAACAGAGGCATGAAAAAATGTTCAACATCACTAGCCATCAGGGAGATATAAATCTAAACTACAATGGGATACCACATTGTACCATCAGAATAGCTAAAATTAGCAAGACAGGAAACAAGTGTTGGCAAGGATGTGGAGAAAGGGGAAACCTCTTACACTGTTGGTGGGAATGCAAGTTGGTACAGCCACTCTGGAAAACAGTATGGAGCCTCCTCAAGACATTAAAAATAGAGGTACCTATGACCCAGCAACTGCACTACTAGGCATTTACCTCTAAGATACAGATGTAGTGAAAAGAAGGGGCACATGCACCCCAATGTTCAGAGCAGCAGTGTCCACAATAGTCAAACCATGGAAGGAGATGAGATGTCTTTCAATGGGTTAACGGATAAGTAAAATGTGGTTCATATATAGAATGGAATATTACTCAGCCATCAGAAAATATGAATACCTACTATTTGCATCAACATGGATGGAACTGGAGGGGTTTATGCCAAGTGAAATAGGTCAAACAGAGAAAGACAATTATGTTTTCACTTATATGTGGAACATTAAGGAATAGCACAGAGGACCATAGGGGAAGGGAGGGAAAACTGAATGGGAAGAAATCAGAGAGGAAGACAAACTGCAAAAGACTCTGGATTCTGGGAAACAAACTGAGGGTTGCAGAAGGGAAGGGGGTGGGAAGATGGGGTAACCAGGTGATGGGTATTAAGGAGGGTACATGTAGTGATGATCACTAGATGTTATATGCAACTAAATAATCGTTGATCACTACATCAAAAACTAATGATGTACTATATGTTGACTATATGAACATAATAATAATAACTCTTTATCATTAAAAAAATCAGTATGAGATTGAAGCACAAAAGCAATAAAATAAACTATATTTATAGAAATCAGTAAAGGGATACACAAAATAAACAGATGTGAATTATACATCATATACATAAAGATTGCCAGGGGAGAGGGAGGATTTAGTGCTTTTAGAGTGGGTTCAAACTTATGTGACCATCAACCTATTATAGACTGTTATACACATAGAGTATTATATATAAGCCTAATAGTAATTACAAATCAAAAATGGTAACAGATATGCAAAAAATAAATAAAAAGAATCAAAGATCACTAAAGATAGCCATCAAACCACAAGGGAAGAAAGCAAGAGAAGAAAAGAACAGAGAAGAACTACAAAAACAACCACAAAACAAGTAACAAAAAAACAATAAGTACATACCTATCAGTGATTATATTGGATGTAAATGGACTAAATGCTCCAATTGAAATACACAGAGTAACTAAATTGATAAAAAAATAAAACACTCATCTATATGTTGTCTACAAGAGACTCATTTCAGACCTAATGGCAAATGTAGACTCAAAGTAAAGAGATGGAAAAATGTTTATCATACAAATGAAAGTGAAAAGAAAGTCAGGGTAGCAATACTTATATCAGAAAAAATATATACTTTAAAACAGATTGTAACAAGAGAAAAGGGACACTACATAATCGTAAAGGGAGAAATGCAAAAAGGAGGTATAACAATTGTAAATATTTATGCACCTACCTTGAGAGTACCCAAAGATACGAAGCAACTATTAACAGACACAAAGGGAGAAATTGATCATAATACAATAATAGGAGGGGACTTTAATATGCCACTTAAACCAATGGATAGATCACCCAGACAGAAAATCAACAAAGCAACAGTGGCTTTGAATGACACATTAGACCAAATGGATCTAACAGATATATCCAGAACATTCCATTCAAAAACAGAAGGAATAGGAGGAAGGAATATTAAAATGGCAGAGTAGTGGAGGGACCCTGGACTTGCCTCATCCCACAAACAGAGCTAGAAAATAATTTTAAACACCTAGGAAATGGATCTGAGGATTGAGAAAACAATCTGCACAATTAGAGGGAAAGAAAGTGGCAGGTAAGAGATGCAGAGATGTGAATTAGGGGAGAGAAAGACTGCACTGCTCTGTTTCAGGGAGCCCTTTTTGCAGAGAGAGGAGAAAAGGAGTGGGAAAGACAGAGAGATTTGTTGGGTTCACCCAAGAAAAACACTTCCCCAAAACCATCAACTGGGGAATTGAGAGGAACTGACTATCATAAGTTTTTTTGAGCAGCAGAACTCAAATTCTGAATTTTAGAAGTCCTCCCCATTTGCTGGAGTCAAGCCAGATAAGCATAGCTCTGCTCCTGGGGAGAAAGAGGGAAGAGACCCAGGAGTGGACAACATGTTGTAGGGATCCCCTGGGTCACAGTGGGAGAGAATGATTCCTTTCTCAGAGTACTTTTGGAAGAAGGTATATTGTCTCTCCAAGGACAAAAAAAAAAAAACAATATGTGCCACTGAAGGGATTTTTATCAGTAAGTGACAGAAACATGCACAGGGAGTAGATAATCTGGTTGCTACTTTCCTCTGTGCTTCACCATAAACTCCAAGCAACTGTGCAGCTGTGCAACAGCTTTTCTGGAACAAAACATCATGAGATACAGCACAGTGAGTCTCTGCACTCAAGGAATGGAGTGGATCCATTCCTGCTGGACCCTTTAAGATTTGGAGTTCTGAATCCCAGCCATGCATCATAAATAGAATATAGAACTGTGGCACCAGGTGTGCTGATGGCCCAGGCACAGACTCAGTGAAGGCAGGGACCTGTCGGAAGCCTGGACACAAGAAGGGAGATTGTTCACTTTTTTTTTAAAGATTCTGTTTATTTATTTGACAGAGAGAGACACAGCAAGAGAGGGAACATAAGGAGGGGGAGTGAGAGAAGGAGAAGCAGACTTCCCACTGAGCAGGGATCCCAATGTGGGGTTCAATCCCAGGACCCTGGGATCATGACCTGACCCAAAGGCAGATGCTTAATGACTGAGCCACCCAGGTGCCCTGATTGTTCATTGTGAACAATTGTGAGGGCCTTCTGGAGGGTGGAGGTCAAGAGATCCCTTTTCTGGAGTTAAAAGAGCAGGGAATGCCATTTCCCCACCCCCAACCCAACAGCACGGTTAGACTTCAGTGAGCAACATAGTGCCCCAAGTGGAGGCTGGGACCAATTTTACCAAAGACCACATTCCTGTGCCCTGCAGGGGCATCCTTTCTAGGGCAGGACTGTAAGCCAGTGCAGTGGGCCTATCCACCAGAAGATCAGTGTAGGACCCCTGCATACACCAAGTCTACTAATCATAGAGTACTCCAAAGCATCAACTTCAGTTCTGGTAGAAATAGGACCAGGTTTTCTTCCTCCCCTCCCCCCACCCTTTGGAATCAGGCTTATAGTTTTATATTTGTTTGTTCATTTTTCTCTTTTTTCTGAATCAGGTTTCTTTTTTTTTTTTTTCCTTTCTTTCTCTTTGGAATCAGGCTTATAGGTGTTTTGTTTCTCTGTTCTCTGTATGTTTGTATTTTGTCTTGTTCTTTTCCTTTTCCCTTTTCTTGAATCAGTCTTTTTTTTTCTTTTTTTAATCAGCTTTATTTTGATGTACAAATGAAATGGAAGCATACCAAGTTAAGGCTCAAACACTTCCCACTGAAAGCAAAGGGGAACTCTGCAGAAGACTGACATGAGGGAAATAGCAGCCAAAACACAACAGCAGGGTGCACACAGCATACACTAGAAATATTTCATGAGGTGCCAGACTCTGGACAGTGTATGACCCCTTCATTATATAGGGAACTTTCATGAACAGGAAACATAAAAAGCTTTCATAACATGCAAAAGACAGAAACCTAGAAAAATGAAGAGATGGAGGAATTCTCCCCAAAAGAAAGATCAAGAAGAAATCACAGCTAGGGACTTGCTCAAAACAGATATAAACAATATATCTAAACAAGAATTTAGAACAATAATCATAAGAATATTATCTGGGTTTGAAAGAAGCATGGAAATCCCGAAAGATACCTTTGTAACAAAGATCAAATATGTAAAATTAGTCAGACTTACTATAAAGTTCCATAACTGAGATGCAGAACAGATGAAGTAATCACAAGGATGAAAGAAGCAGAGGAATGAATGGGTGATATAGAAGATAAGATGATGAAAAATAATGAAGCTGAGAAGAAGAGGGAAAGAGAACTCTCAGATTATAAATGTAGATTTAGAGAACTCACCAACTCCATGAAGGGCAATAATATCTATATCATTGGAGTCGCAGAAGAACAGTGGGGGAAAGAGGGCAAAAGGTCTATCTTAAGAACTTATAGCTGAGAACTTCCTTAATATGGGGAAGGCAACAAGTATTTGAGTCCAAAAGTCACAGAGCACAGCCCTGAAAATCAACAAAAACAGTTCAATACCAAAACATATCAAAGTGAAACCTGCAAAATACAAAGATAAAGAGAATTCTGTAAGTAGTTACTGACAGAAGGTCCTTAACCTATAAGGGTATACACACAAGGCTAGCAGCATATCTGTCCACAGAAACTTAGAAGAACAGAGACAGTAGCATGATATATTCAATGGACTAAATGGAAAAAATATGTAGCCAACAATACATTATACAGCAAAGCAGTCATTCGGAATAGGAGAGATAGATTTTCCAAGACAAGCAAAAACTAAAGGAGTTTGTGAACATTAAACCAACTCTGCAAGACATATTAAAGGAGGTACTTTGAGTAGGCAAGAGAGACCAAAAGCAACAAAGACTAGAAAGGAACAGAGACACTCTACAGGAACAGCAACTTTACAAGTAATACAATGGCACTAAATTCATATCTATCAATAACTAATCTGGATATAAATGGGATAAATGCTGTAATCAAAAGACATAAGGTAACAAAATGGATTTTTTTAAAAAGCCCCATAGAATGCTGCTTACAAGAGACTCATTTTAGACATAAAGATACCTCCAGATTGAAAGTGAGGGGATGAAAAAACATTTGTCATGCTAAGGAATTTCAAAAGGAAGCTAGAGTGGCAATATTTGTATCAGAAAAACTAGATTTTATTTTCTTAAAGATTTTATGTATATATTTTTTGACAGAGAGAGACACAGTGAGAGAGGGAACACAGGCAGAGGGAGAGGAAGAGGGAGAACAGGCTTCCCATTAGCAGAGAGTCCAACGCAGGGCTCGATCCCAGGTCCCTGGGAACATGACCTGAGCCAAAGGCAGACATTTAATAACTGAGCCACCCAGGTGCCCCAGATGAACCAGATTTTAAATCAAAGCCCACAATAAGAACTGAAGATGGGCACTATATCATAACAAAGGAGTCTATCCAACAAGAAGATCTAACAATTATGAGTATTTATGTCCCCAACTTGAGAGCAGCCAAATAATATATAAATCAATTAACAGCAAAGAAACTCATTGATAATAACACAATAATAGTAAGGGACTTCAACACACCACTTACAGCAATGGACAGATCATCTAAACAGAAGATCAACAAGGAAATAATGTCTTTGAATGACACATTGAAATACATAGATTTAACAAATGTATTCAGAGCATTTCATACTAAAGCAGCAAAATACACATTCTTTTCAAGTTCACATGAACGTTCTCAAGAATAGATCACATACTGGTCATGAATCAACCTTTAATAAGTACAAAAAGATTGAGATCATATCATGCATATTTTCAGACCACAATGCAATGAAACTTGAAGTCAACCGCAAGAAAAAATTTGGAGCAACCACAAATACATGGAGGTTAAAGAACATCCTACTAAAGAATTAATGAGGTGACCAGGAAATTAAAGAAGAAACTAAAAAAGTAAATGGAAGTAAATGAAAATATAAACATGGTAGTCCAAAACTTTTGGGATTCAGCAAAAGTGGTCATAAGAGGAAAGTACAGAGCAATATAGGCCTTCCTCAAGAAGCAAGAAAAGTCTGAAATACACAACCAAAACTTATACCTGAGGAAGTTGGAAAAAGAACACCAAATAAAGCCTAAAACTAGAAGAGAAATAATAAATATTAGGGCAGAAACAAATAATACAGAAATAAAAATTACAGTAGAACAGATCAATGAAACTAGGAGCTGGTTCTTTGAAAGAATTAACAAAATGTATGAACCCCTAGTCAGACTTATCAAAAAGAAAGACAAAGAATACAAATAAAATCACAAATGAAAGAGGAGAGATTACAACCAACACCACATAAATATAATTACTAGAGAATATTATGAGCAGTTATATGCCAACAAATTAGGCAATCTGAAAGAAATTTGTAGATTCCTAGAAACAGATAAACTACCACAATTGAAACAGGAAGAAATAGAAAATCTGAACAGACCAGCAAAAAAACTGAATCAATAATCAAAAATCTCCCATGGCCAGATGGCTTCCCAGGAAAATTCTACCAAATATTTGAAGAAGAATTAATACCTACTCTTCTAAAACTCTTCAAAAAATAGAAATGGAAGGAAATCATCCAACTCATTCCATGAGGTCAGCTTACCTTGATTCCAAAACCAAAGACCCCACTAAGGAGGATGATTATAGACCAATATCCCTGATGAACATGAATAAAAATTCTCAACAAAATATTAGCAAATTAATCCAACAGTACATTAAAAGAATCATCCACCAGAATCAAGTGAGATTTATTCCTGGATTGCAAGGGTGTTTCAATATTTACAAATTGACCATGTTACACCATAGTAATAAAAGGATAAGAACCATATGATCCTCTCAATAGATGCTGAAAAAGCATTTGAAAAAATAGAGTATTGTTTTTTTTTTAATAAAAAACCTCAAGAAGGGGCACCTGGGTGGCTCAGTGGGTTAAAGCCTCTGCCTTCAGCTCAGGTCATGATCCCAGGGTCCTGGGATTGAGCCCCACATCGGGCTCTCTGCTCTGTGGACAGCCTGCTTCCTCCTCTCTCTCTGCCTGCCTCTCTGCCTACTTGTGATCTCTGACTGTGAAATAAATAAAATCTTTAAAAAAAAAAAAACCTCAAGAATGATGGGATAGAAGGAACATACCTCAATAACATAAAGCCTATATATGAAAGACTAACAGCTGATGTGATCCTAAATAGGGAAAAACTGACAGCTTTTCCCCTAAGGTCAGGAATATAACAAGGTTGTCCCTTCTTACCACTGTTGTTCAACATAAAATATGCCATAAAAAAAAGAAAAAAGAAAAGAAAATGCAGAAGGAGTATACATTGCTTTCAAGTGCATATGTGATCTTCAGAAGAGATCTCATATTAGACCACAAAACAAATCTCAACAGATTCAAAAATCATAACACAATGGTATGAAGTTAGAAATCAACCACAAGAAAAAACTCTGGAAAGAACATAAACACATGGAGGTTAAAGTACATATATTAAACAATGAATGGGAGAACCAAGAATCAAAGATAAAATTAAAAAAAATACATAGAGATGAATAAAAAATGAAAATACAACAGTCAAAATCTTTCAGATGCAGGAAAAACTGTTCTAGTTATGCAATAAAGGTTATGCAATAAAGGCCTCCCCAAAAAAGCAAGAAAAATCAATTATACAAGCTAGGCTTACACCCAAAAGAGTAAGAGAAAGAAAAACAAATTCCAAAGCCAGTACACCAAAGGAAATAATAAAGAGTAGAGAAGAAACAAATGAAATGGACATTAAAAAGCAACAGAACAGATTAATGAAACCAGGAGCTGATTCTTTGAAAATACCAACAAAATCAATAAACTCTTGGTCAGATTAAAGGAAAGGAAAGGAAAAGAGAGGAGAGGAGGGGTGAAAAGGGAATGAGAAGGGGGAGAGTGGAGGGAAGGTAAGAAAAAGAAAAGAGGACGGGAAAGGAAAAAGAAAGGAAGGGAAGGGAAGGGAAAGGAAAGAAAGAAAAAAGAAAAGAAGGAAGGAAGGGAAGGAAAATAAAAGAGGGAAGGGAAGGAAGAAAGAAAGAAAACAAAGAGAAAAGACTCAAATGAATAAGAAATGAAAGAGGAGGAACAATAACCAACACCACAGTAATACAAGGAATTATAAGAAGTGATGGCTGATAACTTTCTTAATAGATATCCACATTGAGGAGACACAGAGAACTCTCATCAAAATCAACAAAAGCAGACCCACACCAAGACATTTTGTAATTAAACTGGCAAAATATAGTGATAGTAAGTTTAAATTAGTATTAGAAGTCAGTAACTTATAAGAGATAACCCATAAGGACAGCAAGAGATTTTTCAACAGAAATTTGGTAAGCTAGAAGGTAGTGGCATAATATATTCCAAGTGTTGAATGGGTAAATCTGTAGTCACAAATACTCTGTCCAGCAAGGTCACCATTCAGAAAAGAAGGAAAAATAAAGAGTTTCTCAGACAAAGAAAATGAAAGGAGTTCATAACCATTAAATCAGCCCTTCAAGAAATATTCAAAGGGACTCTGAATGGAAAGGAAAGACCAAAATTGACACTACATAGGTAGAAGACACACATGCAGAACAAATAAATATTTCTGTAAAAATATAGTCAAGGAATTCACAAAAAGGATACAAAATATAACCTATACCTAAATTGTGGAAAGGAGAGGAGAAAAGAATGAGTGACACTTAAATGACTGCCAACTTAATATACACTATTATATTCAGAAGAGGATATAATCAAACCTAATGGTAACCATATATTAAATACCACTAATAAATGTGTAAACAATAAAGTGAAAGAAATCCAAGTATATAACTAAGGAAAATCAATAAAACATCAAAGATGAGAAACAATCAGAGAAATCTTAAGAAACAACCACAAAACAAGTAATAAGCAACAAATACATATATCTATCAATGATTACTTTGAATGTAAATGGAATAAATGCTCCAATCAAAAGACATAGGATGACAGAATGGATAAGAAAATAAGACCCATCTATATGTGCCTACAAGAAACTCATTTTAGAACTAAAATACCTGCAGACTGAAAGTGAGGGGATGGAGAAACATCTGTCATGCAAATGGGTGACAAAAGAAAGCCAGACTAGCAATACTTATATTGGAAAAAACAGAATTTAAAATGGACTATAACAAGAGACAAAGAAGGACAGTATATAATAATAAAGGGAACAATCCAACAAGAATATACCACTGTAAATATTTATGCATCCAACATAGGGAGCACCCAAATACATTAAACAGTTAATAACAAACATAAAGGAACTAACTGATAAAAATGCAATAACAGTAGGGCAATTTATATTATGGACAGATCACTTATATCATGGACTCCACTTATATTATATTATGGACAAATCATCTAAATGGAACATCAACATTTATATAAGAGTTAATAACTATTCTTCTCAATTTCAAAAAATAGAAAATGAAGGAAAACTTGAAAATTCATTCCATGAGGACAGCATTACCCTGATATCAAAAACAGATTAAAACCATCACTTCTTATAAAAAAAAAAAAAAAGAACTACTGGCCAATATCCCAGTATCCAACTCTTGGTTTCAGCTCAGGTCATGATCTCATGGTTGTGAGATCAAGCCCTGCATCAGACTCTGCACTGAGCTGGGCAAGGAGCCTACTTAGGATTCTTTCCTCTCCTCTCCTTCTTCCCCTCTCCCCCTGCTCCTGAGTTGCAAGGATAGTTTAATATTTGCAAATCAATAAATGTGACACTTCATGTCAACAAGAGAAAGGATAAAAATTATTTCAATAAATGCAGAAAAAGCATTTGACAAAGTACAACATTCATTCATGACAAAAGCCCTCAACAAAATAGATTTAGAGGGAATATACCTCAAAATTCTAAAGGCCATACATAAAAAACCCACAGGTAACACCATCCTTAATGGGAAAAAACTGAGAGTTTTTCCTTTAAGGTCAGGAATAAGACAAGGATGTCCACTTTCACCAGTTTTGTTCAGCATTATACTAGAAATCCTAGCCACAGCAATTAAACAAAAAGAAATAAAAAGCATTCAAAATAATAAGGAAAAAGTAAAACTTTCATTATTTGCAGATGATATGATACTATATGTAGAAAATCCTGAGGTTCTCATCAAAAAAACTGCTAGAACTGATAAATTTTGTACAGTTGCAGGGATACAAAAGCAATGTACAGATATCTGTTGCATTTATACACACAAATAATAAAGCAGCAATCCCATTTACAATTGCACCAAAAATAACAAGATACCCAGGAATAAACCTAATCACAGAGGTGAAAGACCTCTACTCTGAAAAGTATAAAACCCTGATGAAAGGATGACACAAACAAATGGAAAGACATTCCATACTCATAGACTGGAATAACAAATATTATTAAAATGTCTATACTCCCCAAAGCAATCTACAAATTCATACATAATCCCTATCCAAATACCAACATAATTTTTCACAAAGCCAGAAGGAACAATGCAAGTTAAATTTGCATGGAACCACAAAATGCCCCAAATAGACAAAGCTTTCTTGAAGAACAAAACTGGAAGCATCACAATTCTGGACTTCAAGTTATATTACAAAGCTGTAGTAATCAAACAGTATGATACTGGCACAAAAATAGACACAAAGACCAATGGAACAGAATAGAAAATCAAAAAATAAACTCACAATCATATGGTCAATTCATTTTCAACAAAGCAGGAAAGAATATTCAATAGGAGACAGTCTCTTTGGCAAATGAAGTTGGGAAAGCTGGACAGCAACATGCAAAAGGCTGAAACTAGAACACTTTCTTACACCATACACAAAAATAGATAAAATGTATTAAAAACCTAAACATGAGACCATAAAATTCCTAAAAGAGAACAAAGGCACTAATTTCTTTGATATAAGCTGTGGTAACCTCTTCCCAGATATATCTTCTGAGGAAAGGGAAATAAAAGTCAAAATAAACTATTGAAAATTCATCAAAACAAATCCTTCTGTACAGGGAGTGAAACAATCAACAAAATTAAAAGGTAACCTTTGGAATGGGAGAAGATATTTACAAATGACCTAGCCAATAAATGGTTAGTATCCAAAATATATAAAGAACTTATAAAATTCAACATTCAAAAAATGAATAATCCAATTAAAAATTATGCAGAAGTCATGAACAGCTATTTCCCCAAAGAAGACATACAGATGGCCAACAGACACATGAAAAGATGTTCAGTAATTCTCACCATCAGGAAAATGCAAATCAAAACCAAAATGTGCTATTACTTCACATCTGTCAGAATGACTGACATCAACACAAGAAATATCAGGTGTTGGCAAGGATATGGAGAAAAAAGAACAGCCATGACTGTTGGTGGGAATGCAAACTTCTACAGCCACTCTGAAAAACAGTATGGAAGATCCTCAAAAAGGTAAAAATAGAAATACCCTAAGATCCAGCAATTGTGCTACCAGGTATTTACCCAAAGAATAGAAAAACACTAATCCAAAGGGTTGCATGCACCCCTATATTTATAGCAACATTATCTACAATAGCTGAGATATAGAAGCAGGCCAAGTGTTCATTGACTGATGAATGGATAAAGATGGGATAGATATAGGTGATAGATGATAGATAGATAGATAGATAGATGATAGGTAGATAGATGATGATAGATAGATAGATAGATAGATAAATAGATAGATAAAGGTATAGATACACAGTGGGATATTACCCAGCCATAAAAAGAATGGACTCTTTCTATTTACAAGGACACAATGTTAAATGTAATAAGCCAGAGAAAGGCAAATACCATATGATTTCCTTCATATGTGGAACAAGCAAAGGGAAAAATATAAGAGAGTGAGAGAGACACAAATCAAGAATCAGACTCTTGTTTATAGAGAACTGATGGTTACCAGAGGGGAAAGGGCAGGGTGATGGGTGAAATAGGTGATGGGAATTAAGGAGTACATTTGCCATGATGAGCACAGCGTGTTATATGGAAGTGTTGAATCACTATATTGTGCAACTGAAACTAGTATCACAGTTTATGTTAACTAACTGCAATTTAAAAAAAAAAAAAAAAACTTAAAAAAATCGAATCAACAAACTGGAAAAAAAGTATACTGATGATGTATACTGTGTGTACTGAGTACCGTTTAAAATCAAATCATTATATTGTACACCTGGACAGGATATAACAATACGTGTTAATTATACTTGAACTTTAAAAAATAAATAAAAATTACAAAAACAAATCCTTACATTGGAAGAACTGGGTTAGAACCATGCAAGTTGTTTTTTTTCTTAGTAAGCACAATACAGTCACTTTAAGTATCAAATCAGATAATGGACCTCTACATTGTTTCACCAGTACTAGTAAAGCCTGAACATTTCCTTACACTGGCCAAGAGCAGAAGCTCAAATGGCTTCTCTGGATGAGGTATAGGATGTTGCTTCCAGTCTTCTCTCTGCCTGTGTTGACACAAGAGAGGACTATGTGATGCAAAATAGAAGTCCGCTGGTAACAATTATATTCATCTGTTCCTTTTTTTTCCTCCCTTATTCTACTCTGCCCTCCCTACAAGAGGAAAATAAATAGAAATTTCTCCTTGAACTTAATGAAGAGAAATTATAATAGTACTATTTTACCTAGTTTTAATTTGTAGACCCTGACAACTCCCACAAATTCCAAGGATCACAGGAGAAATAAATGTGTTCCTTGGGCCTAAAAAAAGAGAGAAAACTATTAGTATTTTCTGGAATATGGAAGTAAATGTATAATCTTTGGTAATTCACAAAAAGAATAAATAAAACTGTCCTGTATCCTTTAATAGTAAGGCCAAACATTCATATAAATAGTCAAATGCAACATATTACATATATTACACTAAATATGCACATTTTTATAATATACATTTGATTGGTTGGACAAACAAAAAAAGATTTAATGATGCTACTAAAAAGAATGTAGTTTTATTACAGTTGTAAATATAACTGTAGTAACTTAATTTGATGTCAAATTAGCTATCATTGTTTCTTTCTCAATACTATTATAAAAGTGACTACTGTTCAGCAAACTGTTACTCAAAACACTTGTATAGATCTCTTCTTGATGTCCTACTACAGAACACACCATCTACTCTATTACTTGATAATTTTAAAAATAAAAACATTAACCCAAGGTTATTATATCACATTATAATTATAGATGCACCCTCGATACACCTT
>RCUC01000310.1:0-33342 GCA_003697995.1 Taxidea taxus jeffersonii | reverse complement strand
GTCAATTAATCTATGACAAAGAAGGCAAGAATATACAATGGGGAAAAGACAATCTGTTTAATATAAATGGTACTGGGAAAACTGGACAGCTACATGTAAAAGAATGAAACTGGACCTTATAACATACACAAAAATAAACTCAAATATGAGACCCGAATCCATAAAAATCCTAGGAAACGTGGAATAATTTCTCTGACATTGACCCTAGCAACATTTGTCTAGATATGTCTCCTGAGGCAAGGGAATCAAAAACAAAACTAAACTATTAGGACTTCATCAACATAAAACACTTTTGCACAGCGAAGGAAACCATCCACAAATCAAAAAGGCAACCCACTGAATGGGAGAAGATAATTGATTTGCTTTATTTTACACATAGTTACAAAGCAATAGACTCAGCCTAAAAATAAACCTGAATTTCAAAAGAATGCTTTGTTATTTTTTAATCCCAATCTATTGGAACTGAATGGGTCAACAAAAAATTTTGCTCATTGTCTTTCTCCAGAGCAGATGTAGCACAAACATCTCAAGCTATATACTTTTTGGAATATTAGAACAACTTTTTTGTTTTTCCTATCTTCTCTTCTCTGATGAGATGGGATAGAATTTGAAGGGGACATCCATATATAAACACCAGCTACTTATTGTAAAATTTGTTTGAACAAGTGTAATTCTTTGTCCAACAACTTAATATAACAGCTGAATTTCAAAATTGTATTTTGACCTATCCATGAGTAATCTGTGCATTTTGCACAGTCAGCCATTTTAAACATCATTTTAACTCACAACAGAATGAGTAGGCCATGTGGCCAGGAAATATTTTCATAATAGTACTATTTCAATATCACTTTCCATTCTGGGTATGACTGGTAAGTGATGCAGCAGGACCTAGCAAGCTAAGGAGACGAGTAACAGTGCACGCACGTGCACACATGCCCATGTCCATGCATACAAGATAACTTTCTTTACATAAAGTAGAGTGAAAGCAGGATAAATACTCTTGTCTATTCCTTTCCTTTTTGAGAGTTTGTTTATTTATTTGACAGACGGATCACAAGTAGGCAGGGAAGCAGGCAGAGAGAGAGGGAGGAAGCAGGCTCCCCACAGAGCAGAGAGTCTGATGCAGGGCTCCATCCCAGGACCCTGAGATCATGACCTGAGCCGAAGGCAGAGGCTTTAACCCACTAAGCCACCCAGGCACCCTTACTCTTGTCAATTATATGATCGTTCTGCCTTCAGCTTGCAAAATGTTTTACAATCCAAGTAAAATTTTGCACAGGATAGGATGTTGTCCTTTAAAGCTCTTTTGCAGGTTTCACTTTGAGCTCCTGCCAACAGTGGTTACTTATATAGAAACATTTTCTTCCCAATTCAATTTCCATTCCTTGATCAAACTAAACAACAACAACAGCAAACACTTTTGAAGCAAGTAGGATGTGGGGGATAAAGGTCAGAAGAAGTGAGGTTGGGGTACCCGGCTGGCTCAGTTGATTAAGCATCTCCTTCGGCTCAGGTCATGATCCCAGGGTCTTGGGATCAAGCCCCACATCTGGCTCCCTGTTCAGCGGGGATCCTGTTTCTCCCTCTATCCCTCCTCCTACCCCTGCTCATGCTCTCACTCGCTCTCAAATAAATAAAGTCTTAAAAAAAAAAAAAGTGAGGTTAAGGGAATCTAGTTTACATTGTATCTCTATTGCCATTCTCTCCTTCAAAGGGAAATAGTGTAAATCACATACTCAGCCTTTGTATGAATGTTCCTCAGAATCCACTCCCTGATTAATTTTCCTCTCTGTCCCATTATCCACAACACACATGCATATGCATGAAAATAAAATGCATTACTGAGGAAGGGAATAACAACAATTTTTCAAGTGTTCATTAAATGTATAGCTTCTACATAGGGGAAAGTTTGATATCAACATAGGTACCATAGACTCTTCATATGTTTGATTTACATTAAATGTTGAACTAAATAAATAGATGTGGACATATAGTTTTAATGAATATATTAGTATTCATTTTAGCCCTAACAAGAGTACATTTAAAATATTCACAAAATAAACACAATTAATGTGACTGTATTTTACCATTTGAATCAGATTAATGCTGGCCACACTGAAGAACATTTCTTGATCTAATATAGAAATCAAACATGGGAGAAACTGCAGTCATCAGTACTTTGGTATAATTATATTCCTTTAAAATATTAATAATATAAAATAACAAAATATTGTAAAATCAGAGACTTGGATGACAGCTAACATCATTTTCATTCAGTACTCTACTAGATATCCTAGCAATTGAAATAAGACCTATAAAGTACAGACAAGGTGCACAATTTGGAAAGGAAGGAAACTACTGTCACTATTCATAGCTGATATGATTACTTACATTAAAAATAATTGATAAGATAAATTATTTAATTACAAAGAAAGTTTTAGCTCTGTTGCTAAATTAAAGATCAGTATGAAAATTTAATTATACTTTATATACCACCCACAGTTAGAAAATGTTATTAAAAATACATATCAATAACAATATTAGTACATAATATAAAGTATCAGGAATGAGTCTATCAAAGCTATCGAGACCTTTATGTAAGTTCTATAAAATTACTGTAAAATATATTAAAGGAAGCTTACATAAATATATGGTATTATATATGATTATTCCTGTATATTATATTACATTCTATTACATATAGTTTATAAATAGGGAGATTCAATATATTAAAAACATTACATCTCCCCAGATTCATTTAAAAAAAAATCAATGTAATCCCAGTTAAAAAGGACATTTTTTGAACTTATCAAGCTGATAATGAAACAGACAATAGGAAGCTAAGCTAAGGTCTGAAAATAGTGGAAACACTCCTATTATAGAAGAACCAGGAAGACAAACTCTTCTTGATTTCTAGAATTATGATAAAGTTGAATTGATAAAACATCTGTCTGATCTTAGCAGAGACAAAGAAAAAGGACCAGAGACCAGCATAGAAAGCTGAGAAATAGACCTAAATAAACTCGGAAGGGTAATATGTAAAGAGCTGATACTGAAGAACAGGGAGTAAATTATGTACCTTTTAATAATGCTGGGACAACCCATCATCTATACAGAAACAAGTTTTAAAAACTCCCCACTCTAGAAGGATCGGGGGTGTCTGAGTGTCGCAGAACTCACAGGTATGAGACCGGGGAAGCCGCTGCGGAGACAGAGCCGAGGTTTCCTAGTGGTCGGTGACACGGGCCGGTGCTCTGTGCGAGGGTCCCCACGAGATCCGGGGAGACTCCGACCCGAGAGAGCTCAGGGATCTGCGGGGTCCGGAGACTCCAGGTGGGACTCGGCCAGAGACAGAGACGCTTGGTCACAGGCTGGGTGAGCTTGGAGCACTCCCAGAAGCCAGTGACACGGGACTGATGACGCACGATCTTCTCTGAGCGCGGTCTGCGGGGGGGCACGTGCGGTCTGCGGCGCAAACGTGGGCTGGGGAGACCGGAGGGATTAAACGCTTTTCTCTGAAGGCGCACTGAAGACTGGGGCCCCTAGCTCTCGGCTCCTCTGAACCGGAGATTGGGAGGCCGCCATTGTCATTACCGTCCTCGGGAACTCTACAGAAAGCGCGTTCAGGGAACAAAAGCTCCTGAAAGCAAACCTGAGAGGATGACTCAGCCCGGCCCCTGGTAAGGGCGGTGCAATTCCGCCTGGGGCAGAGACACCTGAGAATCACTACAACAGGCCCCTCCCCCAGAAGATCAAAGAAATCCAGCCAAGACCAAGTTCACGTAACAAGGAGAACAGGGGATTCTTATCTGGACAAAATGACAAGGCGGAAAAACTCACCACAAAAAAAAGAGCAGGAGACAGGGCCGAAGGCTAGGGACCTAATCAGTACAGACATTGGTCATATGTCAGATCTGGAATTCAGGATGACGATTCTCAAGGTTCTAGCCGGGCTCGAAAAAGGCATGGAAGATATTAGAGAAACCCTGTCAGGAGAAATAAAAGCCCTTTTTGGAGAAATAAAAGAACTAAAGTCTAATCAAGTTGAAATAAACAAAGCTATTAATGAGGTGCAATCAAAAATGGAGGCTCTTACTGCTAGGATAAATGAGGCAGAAGACAGAATTAGTGATATAGAAGACCAAATGACAGAGAATAAAGAAGCTGAGCAAAAGAGAGACAAACAACTACTGGACCACGAGGGGAGAATTCGAGAGATAAGTGATGCCATAAGACGAAACAACATTAGAATAATTGGGATTCCAGAAGAAGAAGAAAGAGAAATAGGAGCAGAAGGTATACTGGAGAGGATTATTGTAGAGAATTTCCCTAATATAGCAAGGGGAACAAGCATCAAAATCCAGGAGGCGCAGAGAACACCTCTCAAAATCAGTAGGAACCGACCCACACCCCGCCATCTAATAGTAAAATTTACAAGTCTTAGCGATAAAGAGAAAATCCTGAAAGCAGCACGGGACAAGAAGTCTGTAACGTACAATGGTAAAAATATTAGATTGGCAGGAGACTTATCCACAGAGACCTGGCAGGCCAGAAAGAACTGGCATGATATATTCAGAGCACTAAACGAGAAAAACATGCAGCCAAGAATACTTTATCCAGCTAGGTTATCATTGAAAATAGAAGGAGAGATTAAAAGCTTCCAGGACAAACAAAAACTGAAAGAGTTTGTAAACACCAAACCAGCTCTACAGGAAATATTGAAAGGGGTCCTCTAAGCAAAGAGAGACCCTAAAAGTATTACCAGAAAGAAACAGAGACATTATACAGTAACAATCACCATACAGGCAATACAATGGCACTAAATTCATATCTCTCAATAGTTACCCTGAATGTAAATGGGCTAAATGCCCCAATCAAAAGACACAGGGTTTCAGAATGGATAAAAAAACAAAACCCATCCATATGCTGCCTACAAGAAACTCATCTTAGACCTGAAGACACCTCCAGATTGAAAGTGAGAGGGTGGAAAACAATTTACCATGCTAATGGACTTCAGAAGAAAGCTGGGGTGGCAATCCTTATATCAAATCAATTAGATTTTAAGCCAAAGACTATAATAAGAGATGAGGAAGGACACTTCATCATACTCAAAGGGTCTGTCCAACAAGAAGATCTAACAATTTTAAATATCTATGCCCCTAACATGGGAGCAGACAACTATATAAACCAATTAATAACAAAATCAAAGAAACACATTGACAAGAATACAATAATAGTTGGAGACTTTAATACACCCCTCACTGAAATGGACAGATCATCCAAGCAAAAGATCAACAAGGAAATAAAGGTCTTAAATGACACACTGGACGAGATGGACATCACAGATATATTCAGAACATTCTACCCCAAAGCAACAGAATACACGTTCTTCTCTAGTGCCCACGGAACATTCTCCAGAATAGATCACATCCTGGGTCATAAATCAGGTCTCAACAGGTATCAAAAGTATGGGATCATTCCCTGCATATTTTCAGACCACAATGCTCTGAAGCTAGAACTCAATCACAAGAGGAAATGTGGAAAGAGCACAAATACATGGAGGCTCAACAGCATCCTTCTAAAAAATGAATGGGTCAACCAGGAAATTAAAGAAGAATTGAAAAAAACCATGGAAACAAATGATAATGAAAACACAACGGTCCAAAATCTGTGGGACACAGCAAAGGCATTCCTGAGAGGAAAATATATAGCGATACAAGCCTATCTCAAGAAACAGGAAAGGTCTCAAATACACAACCTAACCCTACACCTTAAGGAGCTCGAGAAAGAACAACAAAGAAAGCCTAAACCCAGCAGGAGAAGAGAAATAATAAAGATCAAAGCAGAAATCAATGAAATAGAAACCAAAAGAACAATAGAACAAATCAATGAAACTAGGAGCTGGTTCTTTGAAAGAATTAATAAGATTGATAAACCCCTGGCCAGACTTATCCAAAAGAAAAGAGAAAGGACCCAAATAAATAAAATCCTGAATGAAAGAGGAGAGATCACAACCAACACCAAAGAAATACAAACAATCATAAGAACATATTATGAACAACTATATGCCAACAAATTCGACAATCTGGAAGAAATGGATGCTTTCCTAGAGACATATAAACTGCCAAAACTGAACCAGGAAGAAATAGAAAACCTGAATAGGCCCATAACCAGTAAGGAGATTGAAACAGTCATCAAAAATCTCCAAACAAACAAAAGCCCAGGGCCAGATGGCTTCCCAGGGGAATTCTACCAAACATTTAAAGAAGAATTAATTCCTATTCTCCTGAAACTGTTCCAAAAAATAGAAATGGAAGGAAAACTTCCAAACTCATTTTATGAGGCCAGCATCACCTTGATCCCCAAACCAGACAAGGATCCCATCAAAAAAGAGAATTACAGACCAATATCCTTGATGAACATAGATGCGAAAATTCTCACCAAAATACTAGCCAATAGGATCCAACAGTACATTAAAAGGATTATTCACCACGACCAAGTGGGATTTATTCCAGGGCAGCAGGGTTGGTTCAACATCCGCAAATCAATCAATGTGATACAGTACATTAACAAAAGAAAGAACAAGAACCATATGATACTCTCAATAGATGCTGAAAAAGCATTTGATAAAGTGCAACATCCCTTCCTAATCAAAACTCTTCAAAGTGTAGGGATAGAAGGCACATACCTCAATATTATCAAAGCCATCTATGAAAAACCCACGGCAAGTATCATTCTCAATGGAGAAAAACTGAGAGCTTTTCCGTTAAGGTCAGGAACACGGCAGGGATGTCCGCTATCACCACTGCTATTCAACATAGTACTAGAAGTCCTAGCCTCAGCAATCAGACAACAAAAAGAAATTAAAGGCATCCAAATCGGCAAAGAAGAAGTCAAACTATCACTCTTTGCAGATGATATGATACTATATGTGGAAAACCCAAAAGGCTCCACTCCAAAACTGCTAGAGCTTGTACAGGAATTCAGTAAAGTGTCAGGATATAAAATCAATGCACAGAAATCAGTTGCATTTCTTTACACCAACAACAAGACAGAAGAAAGAGAAATTAAGGAGTCAATCCCATTTACAATTGCACCCAAAACCATAAGACACCTAGGAATAAACCTAACGAAAGAGGCAAAGAATCTATACTCAGAGAACTATAAAGTACTCATGAAAGAAATTGAGGAAGACACAAAGAAATGGAAAAATGTTCCATGCTCATGGATTGGAAGAATAAATATTGTGAAAATGTCTATGCTACCTAAAGCTATCTACACATTTAATGCAATGCCTATCAAAATTCCATCCAATTTTTTCAAAGTAATGGAACAAATAATCCTAAAATTTATATGGAACCAGAAAAGACCTCGAATAGCCAAAGGAATATTGAAAAAGAAAACCAAAGTTGGTGGCATCACAATTCCCGACTTCAAGCTCTACTACAAAGCTGTCATCATTAAGACAGTATGGTACTGGCACAAAAACAGACACATAGATCAATGGAACAGAATAGAGAGCCCAGAAATAGACCCTCAACTCTATGGTCAACTAATCTTCGACAAAGCAGGAAAGAACATCCAATGGAAAAAAGACAGCCTCTTCAACAAATGGTGTTGGGAAAATTGGACAGCCGCATGCAGAAAAATGAAATTGGACCATTTCCTTACACGACACACGAAAATAGACTCAAAATGGATGAAGGACCTCAATGTGAGAAAGGAATCCATCAAAATCCTTGAGGAGAACACAGGCAGCAACCTCTTCGACCTCAGCCGCAGCAACTTCTTCCTAGGAACAACGCCAAAGGCAAGGGAAGCAAGGGAAAAAATGAACTATTGGGACTTCATCAAGATCAAAAGCTTTTGCACAGCAAAGGAAACAGTCAACAAAACCAAAAGACAACTGACAGAGTGGGAGAAGATATTTGCAAACGACATATCAGATAAAGGGCTAGTATCCAAAATCTACAAAGAGCTTAGCAAACTCAACACCCAAAGAACAAATAATCCAATCAAGAAATGGGCAGAGGACATGAACAGACATTTCTGCAAAGAAGACATCCAGATGGCCAACAGACACATGAAAAAGTGCTCCACATCACTGGGCATCAGGGAAATACAAATCAAAACCACAATGAGATACCACCTCACACCAGTCAGAATGGCTAAAATGAACAAGTCAGGAAATGACAGATGCTGGTGAGGATGTGGAGAAAGGGGAACCCTCCTACACTGTTGGTGGGAATGCAAGCTGGTGCAACCACTCTGGAAAACAGCATGGAGGTTCCTCAAAAAATTGAAAATAGAGCTACCTTATGACCCAGCAATTGCACTACTGGGTATTTACCCTAAAGATACAAACGTAGTGATCCAAAGGGGCACGTGTACCCGAATGTTTATAGCAGCAATGTCCACAATAGCCAAGTTATGGAAAGAACCTAGATGTCCATCAACAGATGAATGGATAAAGAAGATGTGGTATATATATACGATGGAATACTATGCAGCCATCAAAAGAAATGAAATCTTACCATTTGCGACGACATGGATGGAACTAGAGCGTATTATGCTTAGCGAAATAAGTCAACTGGAGAAAGACAACTACCACATGATCTCCCTGATATGAGGAAGTGGAGATGCAACGGGAGTGGGAGTTAAGGTGGTAGGAAAAGTAAAAATGAAAGAAGATGGGATCGGGAGGGAGAAAAACCAAAAGAGACTCTTAATGTCATAAAACAAACTGAGGGGGGTGGGGGGAAGAGGGGTTGGGAGAGGGTGGTGGGGTTACATTATATGTTTAAATAAAGCTTAAATAAAGTTAAACAAATTTTGAAAAAAAAAAACTCCCCACTCTGCGTCTTTAACAAAGACCAATTCTAGATGGAACAAGATGGGATTTATCTCATCTAGATTAGATAAATGTAAATTAAAAAAAAAAAACTCCGAAGCAAGTATACAGGACATATTTAGCAATGTGGGGTTGGGATGATTTTTTAAAGCATTATACAAAAAATAAAAAGCATTAAAAAAGATGTTTGATACACTGAAGAACTTCTGTTTATTAAAAATAAAGATAAACAACATAGTAAGTGTAGAAAGACAAGCCCCCAACTGGGAGGTGCTATTTGCAATACCTTGAGTGAGAACATAGAATTCGGAATATAAAGAACCCTACAAATCAATGTGAATAAAGTCAGTCTGCACCAAAAATGACCAAATGTTTTATAAATATGAGAAAAAAACAAACCTAAGAGGGAAAAAATGCTCTGTTTTATTACTAATCAGGGAAATGCAAATTAAAACCACTTTTAGTTTCATTTCACACACAAAAAATTGGTAACATTCAAAAAGTCAAACAATATTGGTTTATTAGTTGTGAGAAATGTACCACACTGATGTAACATTTTATCAAAGAGAAAATGGGGGGTTGGAGTGCAGAGCATTCTCTGTACTATCTTTGCAATCTTCTTATTAATATAAAACTGTTATAACATACGTATTTTTTAAAAGTGGAGCAAAAAAACACCAATATGAAGGACATGAAGGTTTCCTTGTTTTTTCTATTTTCATTGAACATGAAACAGTTCAAACCATCCCTTGTTCAGGGAAGCCTTTCCTGGCCTTGGATAGTTTCCATTTATTCTGTCATATCCTCTCATAGCACAGTGTTTTCATGGTATACTTTCAGCTTCATATTTATCTCAGTAATCAACTGATTAATTAATATTTGCTTTATCCACTAGATGGTAAGCTCCAAGAAATCAGACATAGTATCTGCTATCCATCACCATGAAAGCTTCAGGATCTGGCACAGACCCTACCCTACTTAATAAAAATCTGTGAATGAATGTAAGAACCCAGAAAAGGAAACACAGTAATTTTAAGAGCAGAAGTTTTTGTCTTGTCCATTCAGACGTGTAGCAGCCGATGTTACTAGGGAAGAAGAGTATAAAGAGCTACAGAAAGAAAGTTTGTGCCTGTGCCAGATGAAGCAGGGCAAACGCTAAAATGATTTTCACAATTCTTTTGCCCCCTGTAGGTTAACTGACTTTTGGTATAGTCGCACTGATTGCCCTCAGACTAAAAAGTTGGAGCAAGAAATACCAGGTTCCAGGACATAGTCCTTGAGTGGGGAACGAATGCACAAGTTAGACACAGGTTTCCATTACATTCTTGGATAGATATAATTAATGGACAGGAAGCTATAACCCTATCACTTGTTGTCATCTCAGAACTAAAGGTTGTCACCTCCATAATCTTCGAGGAACCACCCTTAGGAAGCACAATACCTATTTTTAGGATGCTTTATCCAAACATTCTAAAATTTCATAGATTAGCATTGGACTTTTTTTTTTTTTTTGAGTGAGCACTGTATGTAAAATTAAGAGTTCAAGAAACTCCATCGTAGTGGAACTTTGGTTGTAAACGGATGGAAACATAAATGTGTGGTCCTAAAAAATACTATGCCTTGGCTTTGGTAGAAACTCTTATTATCTACAAGCATGTTTGCAAGTAAGTTGTATTTGAAGTCATTCTGGTGGCTTCTCTTGCCGTTTATGGCTTTTAATGTAATTCTGAAATATAAATCCATCCCCTCAACAGTACTTGAACAATCCTAAGAATTATTATGCATTTTTACTCTCTACTCATAAAAATGGAACATAAACAGCTACATTTTTTTTATAATTCAGAGTAATTACATGACACTAGTATGCCTTTAAATTTTTTTTAAAGGCATTTTTTTTTTATTTTTATTTATTTGTCAGAGAGAGAGAGAGAGCGAGCACAGGCAGACAGAGAGGCAGGCAGAGGCAGAGGGAGAAGCAGCTCCCTGCCAAGCAAGGAGCCCGATGTGGGACTCGATCCCAGGATGCTGGGATCACAACCTGAGCCGAAGGCAGCTGCTTAACCAACTGAGCCACCCAGGCGTCCCTGCCTTAAAATTTAATCGGGATTCACTTTCTCCAGGACTCCCTTGTTGGAAGCCAAGGAATTTGCATGTTTAGAAATGACACATTGTGCTAGAGCAGGAAGTGATGCTTTATGCCAGAAAATCATTTCCTGGAGTGATGGATCTTTAACTTTCAAAACCCTGTTTTAAAGTTGCGAAGGCAGTTTGGGGGTTTTCTTTCTTCTAACGTCCTTGGACTTCAAAATGAATTCAGCTTCTTTTTGGGGCTATCGAATTTGGAACTGCATCATGTCCACGGGGCACGCCTCAATTCCTAAAGTGTCTGCACATGCACACATGTGTGCATGACTCTAGGTGTTCCAGTAAAGAAGCTGAGGATTTCTACTACTTGTGATAGTAAAATCCAGGTCAACTCTGCTTTCAAAGATGCACATGTAATCTTTTGAACAGGCATTGTTATTTGAGCATCACTGATTCAGAAAACATCAATTGAATGTCGCTGCAAAGCAAATCGTCTTGCTTTCTGTATCCCATCAACCAGGAATGATTAGTTCTCCAGGTTTTGCAGACTCTTAGAAATAGGATACAAATTCAAGGAGTAGGAATCTCCTTTTGAAATATAAGCCTGATCACAAATCCATCTCTCCAGACAATATTTAATTCAGTGGGGGTCTGTTAAACTTAGCTGTGTCTGCAAGGCTGTTCCAGCTTGAATTTCTGCTGCTTCGAAAAGAATTCCAATTAGCATTGATTTCCAATAACCTGAAAATCTATAACGACTCCCTACAGGCTAAGTCGAGGGTGGCAAACCTTGGTTAGCTTTTCTGCACCTGGCTTCTTTTAGAAGCCCAGAAAAGCACATTTCCATAGAGTAGGAAGAAAGCAAAATGCACTCTAAGCAAGTCATAAGGGTAAGACTTACTATTTCCAGAGGATTGGAATTTTCTATGACCTGAAAATGAAAATCAAAATAACATCTGAGCATCCTCACTCGTTTGATAGTAACACTTGGCTAGTCTTTGATGGAATTGGGTCACTGCCCTTAAGGATTAACTCTAAACTGGAGACAATATATATTCAAAGAAGTTATATATCTTTTTTTTTAATTTGTTTTTTTGGGGGGTGCAGACTTCAGTGAAGTTGAATCTATAGGAAATATAATTTTATTTCTCAGGCTTTGAAATCTAAATCCATACTTTATAAACTGAGTTCTTTAAAGTTTTAAAAATTGACAAGATTCTAAGAAACTAAATGCAGTTGAAACAAAACATCTCTCTTAATGCAGGCTTGGCCAAGGTAGTAGCAATGAATCGATAACACCCAAATTTAAAAGCTTTCTTGACAATGTGTAGGACCCACATTTTATCTCTCTTATAAACCCGAGGTGCTATTTAATAATCCCTGTGCCAGCTTTAAAAATATCCATTAAGGGGCACCTGGGTGGCTCAGTGGGTTAAAGCCGCTGCCTTCGGCTCGGGTCATGATCCCAGGGTCGTGGGATCAAGCCCCGCATCGGGCTCTCCGCTCTGCGGACAGCCTGCTTCCTCCTCTCTCTCTCTGCCTCTCTGCCTACATGTGATCTCTGTCTGTCAAATAAATAAATAAATAAAATCTTTAAAAAAATATCCATTAATATAGGATCAAAAGAATTTCTTGCCCTTATATATTTTTTACTTCAACTATTTATTTTCCTTACGAAATGTCTTGTGTTTCATCAGTGAATGTATTCTTGTCTGCTTTCCTCTAACAACACATTAACAATGAATTTGTGACACATGGATAAATTCTAATGACTTCTTTGTTGTTGAATACTTTGACTTAAGTCATTTTATTTCAAAGACCATAATTTTCTGATACCAAACTAGGAAAATAATGTTAAACTTTAAAAAAGAAAGATTTATGAAAATATATACAGAAAACATCTTAATCCTGATCTAAACTGTAATATTATGTCCTGTGCACTGAAATCCAGACTCATTTTTCCAACTTCCAACTCATAATCTCCATATAAATGCAATTTATCAGGTCTCCAACAGAACTAGAGATTTCTAAGCCCAAACCTGTTCTTCTAATAGCTATTTACATTTACAACTCACCAAATGGAACCAGTATTCTCTCAGTTTGAAAATGTGGGGTGCTGTTGTTGATTTCTCTTTGCTCGTTAGTCCTCAAGTTCTGTCAAGTTTATTTTCAAAATGTATCAGGTACACTTCCCTCTACCTCCCCTGCTGCAAGCCAGGTTCCAGGCACCACCAGCTCTCTAGCAGTGATGCAGTTCTCTTCCAATTAGCATTTCTGTTTCTATCTCTTTTAGACTCCCCCTCATAATCTATTAAATCTGTAGGAGCCAAGTGGCCATTTAAAAATGTAACTCAGATCATTTCTCTCCCCTAATTGAAATCGTGCACCGTCTTCTCGTTGTATTTGGAATAAGGTCTACAGTCCTTAATCTGGACCCTGACAATGTCTCAGACTAGATCCTACCATAGTCCTGCTCAACAACCACTCTACTGATCCCTCAGAAGTTTAGCTTCATTCTCAGCTGAGGGTTTGTGCTGCTGTTGCTTGGTCTGCCTAGAGCTCTCTTATCCCAGCATCATCCCAGGTGGTTACACTCTGTAATTCACCCCACATAAAAAACCCCAGACTCAAGATTCAAATATAAACCAGGGGTGCTTGGGTGACTTGGTGGATTAAGCCTCTGCCTTTGGCTCAGGTCGTGATCTCAGGGTCCTGGAATCGAGCCCCACATCGGGCTCTCCGCTTCAGCAGGGAGCCTGCTTCCCCCTCTCTCTCTGCCTGCCTCTCTGCCTACTTGTGATTTCTCTCTCTGTCAAATAAATAAATAAAAATCTTTTAAAAAATAAGTAAGTAAATAAAAACCACATTGAGATACCACCTTACACTAGTTAGAGTGGCCAAAATTAATAGGACAGGAAACAAGTTGGAGAGGCTGTGGAGAAAGGGGAACCCTCTTACACTATTGGTGGGAATGCAAGTTGGTGCAGCCACTTTGGAAAACAGTGTGGAGATTCCTCAAAATTTAAAAATACAGCTACCCTATGACCCTGCAATTATACTACTGGGTATTTACCCCAAAGATACAGATGTAGTTAAAAGAAGGGTCATATATACCCCGATGTTCATAGCAGCAATGGCCGCAATCGCCAGACTGTGCAAAGAGCCAAGATGCCTTTCAATGAATGAATGGATAAAGAAGATGTTGTCCATATATACAATGGAGTATTACACCTCCATCAGAAAGGATGAATACCCAAATTTTGTATCAACATGGACAGGACTGGAGGGGATTATGCTGAGTGAAATATGCCAAGCAGAAAGAGTCAGTTATCATATGGTTTCACTTACTTGTGGAGCATAAGGAATGACACGGAGGACAATAGGAGAAGGAAAGGAAAAGTGAATTGGGGGAATTCGGAGGGAAAGAAGAATCATGAGAGACTGTAGACTCTGAGAAACAAATAGGGTTTTGGAAGGGAGGGGTGTGGGGGATGAATGAGCCTGGTGGTGGGTTTTGTGGAGGGCACATATCGCATGGAGCACTGGGTGTGGTACATAAACAATGAATCTTGGAACACTGAAAAAAATAAAAAATAAAAAAATAAAAAAATAAAAAAAGCCCAGACTCCTTCCCTGTCCCCCTCAATCACATTGCCCTGTTATATATTCCTCAGCACATTGCCAGCTTTCTAAAATCATGCTGTTGTTTTGTTTATACATTTATTTACCATTTCCTTTCACCCCAGGAATGTTTTCCTTTCAGCCCCATTAGAATAGAATTTGTTTTTCTCATCCACTGTAAATACGATATCCATGTGCCTAGCACAGAGTCTGACATATTAAACAATAAAAACATGCTTGCTAAATACATGATGAACTAATAGGATACCTTGCCTTTAATCCCAAGAGCAAGTGCTACATATGAAGGCCCTTAATTAATTTCGGAATTCACAATTCTGACTTGAGTAAATTCACAGTAACTTAAGATTTAATTTTCAATTAGTTTATGGGTGAACATTTTCTTAAACACTCTTTCTCCTGCTTGAAAACACCAGTAAGTTTGAGTTCACAAAATAACTCCCCCTCAAAATGAAAATTTAAATAACAAGGTATTATAATGCTTACATAGGTTTTTTGTTTTGTTTTGTTTTTTGTTTTTTTAAAAAACAATGATAGCATTAGATTCTGAACTCTATAAACCTAGACCGTAAGTTAATATCCATTTAATTTAATGCCCACATTTCCCTATTTTTATTTTGTGGAACATCTTTGTTGCCCTGCATGTCTGGTTTCTGTCTGGAAGCTTGCAGAAAGCCCCCACAGGTGGTAAGAGGTGATGAGCCAGTCCACAGCCAGGTGACTAGACATCTAACAGGACCTCCACCAACCAGATATAAAACATAGCTACACTAACAGAGTTTTGTATTTCCACCACACCAAAGAAATAAAAATACATTTTATTATCCGAAAATAAAACTCATATGGAAAACAGTTTACAATAGAGAAAACTGGTTTTTTTATTTGGTTTAAATATTGCCAACCAGGCTCCTTCAAAAAGATGGTATCAATGAACAGCACAAACCAGGACTGTCACAGCTTTAGAAGACTGTATCTTATTCTTTGTTTCCTCCAAACAGCCTACTGATTCAGGATTCACAGATGAAAGTTCCTAAGTTCTTTTTTTTTTAAGATTTTATTTATTTATTAGTTAGAGAGAGAGAGGGAGGGAGCACAGGCAGACAGAGAGGCAGGCAGAGGCAGAGGGAGAAGCAGGCTCCCTGCCAAGCAAGGAGCCCGATGTGGGACTCGATCCCAGGACGCTGGGATCATGACTTGAGCCGAAGGTAGCCACTTAACCAACTGAGCCACCCAGGTGTCCCGAAAGTTCCTAAGTTCTTAAATGTATATTGGAACAGGGCCATTTATGTTTCAGTGGCTGAAATATTGAGAGTGAGGGAGATTATACGGGAGCAGGGAGCATGTAGGAACTTATGACATATTTGAAAATACTACTGCCTCATACACACACATACACATAGACACACAGATATCTCTAATCATTATCTCTAATTTTCATACCAAATTTAGCCTCCACCAGGACACTAAATTCTTATAGAACAAACACAGTCAGGTTCCAATTGATTCATACACTCATACTCCATTCTCTGCACCATTTATTCTTGGGATGTCTCAATATCATTTATACCTGTGTTTTACTTTGATGATTATACTAATTCTTTTTACTCTTCTTAGACTGAACAGATATCATGATTGCTTCTTACTTTGACTATTAAAAGAATAGCATTCTGATTTTTTTTTCCATATCCTTTTTTAAAATTATAGACAGAAGATAGCAAATTTTTCATTTACATAAGATTTTTTCTTTAAGTAAGCTTCTTCTAACAATTACTGGGCCAAGACTCCAAGTACTACTGTCTGTGTAACTTTTTTTTCCTTAAAAATGAGAGTTCCCTTTAATAATCCATTTAGCGTACCCACAGAAAGTATTAGAATTTAAACTATTGGACAAAATGTAACTTTTTCACAGAAGACTGACTGTAATATTATTTATGTTTGATCACCAAGGTGTTTTCTTAGGATTTTCATATCTGTATAAAGAGGCTAAATTAAAGTTTCCTCAAAGAAAAAATTAATGGGTAAAAATATTTCATAAGGAAGTACTTTTATAAAATCTACTTGTATCATGAGAACAAAAGAATAAATCTTTAAAGAAAACATGTTAAATGTTTTAAACTCATTAAATTCATATCATACCTACTATAATCAGGCCAAGAAGGAAACTCACATGTTCCCTTGAGTGGATTGATTTCCTTATGATATTTAAATGAATGGGTGGTGTTTTATAGTCATAAATAACATCAAAGTGTACTATTCATGTCCTGGGATTAAAGTTCTGCTGTTAGTGTGAAGTTAATCATCTTCACAATTATATAATCAAATGAAGAACTTTGAGTATTTTATATAGGGAGAAGAAAAACCCCTAAGGCTCCTTTTCTTCACACTTGTGAAAAGAATATCTGTGAAGAAAAGAAAAGGAACTTTTTAACCACACATCCTTGGGGAACCCTTTGGACACCATGGGCATTTAATAATCACGGTGAAAATGAAGAAATTAAAATATCCTGGATCACAGACACGAGTTTTTCTTGAGGGTAAAATTGCTAAAGGAGGATAAAACCAAAGACAAGTAAAAATTAGTTAGGATAAGGAATCCTTACATTCCACAATATTTCAACCATACATAGACTATATATTTCTATATTTCTGATTTTTAAAAAAATGATGACCAAAAGGGGAAAAAAAAACCCTAAGTCTTTGTCATTTCTTCTCCTTCTGGATGATTAAGGGGAAAATAAAGCATAAAGTTAACTCAAAGGCTCATTTCCCATTCAGAGTTAATTCATTCTTCAGATAAGAAGAAACCGCTTTCATATTCAGTCCATAAAGTAAATGTCCTGGTGATACCGAATTAAAAAAAGGTATATTGGATACTATGAATTATTCACAGAACATTCTAGAGTGCTGAAGAACACACTATTAAGTCAGCTTTAATATTGCAATCCACTGCAGTAAACAAGCACCCTTTGTCTATATATCTATGTGACCAATAACTTATCTTTAACAAAAGAATTTTCTCTAATTTAAAAGAAAAAATTGAGGATTAGGCCGATGATCCCCCTAAACATTAAAAAAAAAAAAGCAAATTACCAATCTGCTTGAACCATATATTAAATCCCCCCTTCAATTTAATGCATACTATGTTTGACATAGGATGTAACAAACATGACCCTTTATCAAACCTATTTAAAGGTGCAGAATCTGAAGCTAGGAGTAACTGAGCTTATCTACATGAAAACAGTATCTTTTGAATTCTTTCATTCCCATGTACTCATCTTTTACAAGAGTATCCGCTTAATTAAAAATTTAAGAACTGGGTAAAAAGAACAGTTACATAAGTACTCTGAACATTGACTTTGCCTCTGTTAATTCTTTGGGGTCAGATTCATTTCCAAGCAGGCTGAGACTCAGGATGCCTGATAAGGGCAGGAGGCCTATTTGCATGCACCACCACAACACTCCCAGGTTTTCCTTCACTCCTTGTATTGTTCTTGCTCCCTAGACTCTTAAGTACCTTGCCTGCTGATTTGCAACCCAAAGAAAAGAAAGTGAAGAATTGTGAAGAGATGTATCACTAACAGGGTAACTAACCCGGAAGCAACTAGATACACTTGCAAAGGTGACCCTCTGTTGGGCAGTGAAGAAGTTCCACCTCCTAGCCCTGTGTTGCAGCGCCTCCCTTAACATCAGATGGAAGCATATGGCGGGGAAATTGCCCAGGATTTCAAAATATCTGTGCTTCCAGAGCACAGCTAGTGATGCTTGGAAAAAGAGCCAAGTGAGACCTAGCTGGTGAGTCTCTTTGAAGACACCAACCTGTGTGCTTGCTGTCCATGCCAATCATGTAAGGTTCATCCCAAAGACCTTCAGCTAGAGAATGTGTTTAAGATCCACCATGATGGGAAACATTCCATTATTAAAATGAAATAAAACAAAACAAACCAGAAACTAAAACAATGTATTTTCCTCTCATATCAGTAAGATTTTTGTTGCTGTTGTTCATAGAGCCAAAGGATAACTAACTATATGATACCAAGTAAGAAAATGGGAGACAGAATCATATATTATGATTTTTTTCATTTAATTTATGTATGCATTTTTAATATAAATGTGGAGCCACAAAGCACTAATACAAGTCAAAATACCTTAGTAAATAAGATTGAGCAGTTCAACTTCAATAAAATTAGAAATAAACCTGTTAAATTTGGGGAGAGCAATGTCAGCATGTGGATTTTTAAAAGCAACTTAAATTTCTTATTGATAGTAATTAAATGGTGTTTGTAGTTATGTTTATCATTAGTAAGTTACATCTATGCATTCTACTATTCTGAGTAGTCCTACATAGAAGTACATATTTTTGAGGTTATCATCTATGCCCCTCCATTATTAAAATGTATTGGACTACCAAAATACTTATTCCATACAAATACCCCATCAGGGCACTATATAATATACAATTATGACACTTCAGTAGTTTGCTCACCTCTTCTGCCTCCTCCCCAATTCTCTGATTCCCAGATCTAATTCACAGTATATCTGCACAGTTCAAAACAACACAGAGATTGGGAAGCTGGTGCCTGATTCACCTAATATTAATTAAAACCATATGAACAGTACCCCACATCTGTAGTTATAACAAAGATAAATACACACACACACACACACACACACACACACACACACAAATGATTTCAAAACTGTGCTTAGCACAAGAGTTTTAGTCTCAAAAAAAGAAAAAAAAAGAGTTTTGCTCTCAAAAGTTTACTTATTTTTTAGGGGCACCTGGGTGGCTCAGTTGGTCAAACATCTGCCTATAGTTCTGGTCATGATGCCAGGGCCCTGGGAATAAGCCCCACTTCAGATTCTCTGCTCAGTGGGGAGGCTGCTTCTCCCTCTCCCTCTGCCTCTTGTGCTCTCTCTCTGTCCCAAATAAATAAAATCTTTTTAAAAAGTTTACTGGGGTGCCTGGGTGGCTCAGTGGTTAAGCCTCTGCCTTTGGCTCAGGTCATGATCCCAGGGTTCTGGGATCGAGCCCTGCATCAGGCTCTCTGCTCAGCAGGGAGCCTGCTTCCTCCTCTCTCTCTGCCCGCCTCTCCATCTACTTGTGATCTCTGTCGAATAAATAAATAAAATCTTTTAAAAAAAGTTTACTTATTTTTTAACTATATATTGTTACACAAAAATAAAGTTATATGTCGTTAAGTGCAAAATTAAAATTACATACGTATTGTATTCAGAAGTAAGTGCTACTTTCCTGATAGGACTGGAAAAGAATTTTTTTTTTTTTTTTGCAAAGAGATAAAGTATAAAAAGAGTTAAAACTAAAGCGTAGATAAAACAATTTTAATGTTTTTAAGATGAAAGATTTTTGCCACTCTTAACAGAAAAGTCAGCTCATCTTAGGGAATAATCAAACACTGGTTAATGGGATGTTTATGCTGTTAACATAATGGAACACTGGTTAAAAGGGAAATTGATGAGATGATACTTTAGTATGGACTAAAATTAGTTAAAAGGAATTTAATTTATTTTATAGTTATTTATATCCCTCCTTATTACATAAAAATGAAGTTTTTAATCTCGGATGTTCTACACAATAGACTGGAGACAGAAAGAGATTGTGGAACCAAAAAAAAAAAAAAAACCCAAAAATGCTATAAGATAAAATTCACTTTACCCATGCCAGAGTTCTGGGTCAGATTCTCAACAGCAACAGTTATCATGGGAAGAGTAAAGCATTAATGAAGCCAAGTTTTACCGAGGGACAACTGACTTGCCTGGAAGATTGGTCAGATATGAGAAACAAAAGAGAAAAATGAGCCAGGGATGGTGCTGAAGTTTCAAGCGTGCGTGATGATCTGGGGGAAGATAGTTCTATTGGCAGATGGGAAGTCATCCGGAAAGCCAGCTTAAAAAGGAACATGATGAATTATGTCTGAGATATGCTTGGCCTGAAAGAACAATGGAAAATCCAAAGGGATCATCGCACAATATTATCTCTGAGTTGCAATTGCCTTTAAACATTATAAGGCTCTATCCTCATCTGATACATCAATCCCTTTAAACATGATCCCTAACAAATTGTCATTCAACGTGTGTTTGACATCCCTTTAATAACAGAAAAATTCCCTATTTTCCTATCAATTCAATGTTTTTTGCCAAGTCAATTTTTATAAATGTCCTTCTTGTACCGATCCAAAAAAAATGTGCCTTCTTAAAATGCTAAGCTTTGGTGTTGGCTGTTCCCTGTGGAAACACAAAATAAATTTAATCCTTCTTTCACAAAATGGTCCTTCAAATAATTGAAGGCACTTTTCATGTCCCATTGAACTCTCTTCTCTAGGTTAAACATCATTTGATGTGCTTTCAATCCTTTCACCATGTCTTTCTTTAGAGTGTAGAGTGTAGAACTAAACCAAGATTTCAGAGAAAGAATAGAGTTGAGTTAAAAAAAAAAAAAAAAAAAAAAATTAGAACTGCTCCTTATGAAGATTCCTGAAGCTATGACACAGCAATGACTGCTTGAGGGGAAAACCAAACAAACAGACACCAGGAAGCAGAGCAGAGGGCAGGAGGTTAAACCTTGGTAAATGACACAGAGAAGCAAAGAGAGGAGAATAAACAATCTGGGCAAAAGAGGGTAGGTAGGCACAAAGAAAGCCAAGGCAGGGCAGAGCTAGCAAACTAAAGAGAAGAGTTTCGTGATGACTGGAGTTTTTAAAAAACACAAAACGCTACAGAGGAACTGACGTTAAAAAAGATAGCTAAGCAAAGGTCATTGAGCCCTTTATTAATTAACCTATAAGTGATGGGTTTTAGAACAATTGTGCTCAAGGAAGCCAGATAGTAGAAGCTGAAATTATCAGGGTATTGGAAAAATTTTGGCCATAAAGGAATGAGAAAGATAATGCAGCTACTAGAATAATCCTGTTTACGTTTCACGTTCCATATCAACGGGCACTTGTTCAGAGCAATAGAAAAGCCCTCATACCCCTCTCCATAGTCAACTAGGGTCCTTTCTTTGTGCTTCTAGAACTCTTGCATAATAACCTATTTATAGATTTGCTTGTCATTCTGCACATTTCTTGCTCCTCCTCTTTCCCCGCTAGATTACAAATTGTTCAGTGACAGAAACTTGTTCTTAACAATCTCAGTGTCCTCAACATTCAGTGTAATGTCAGACACATAGCAAAGAGTCAATAAGTATGTGTTGAATCACAAAATGAAGGATCTCTGATCCAAGAAGTTCAAGGTAAGTTTTATTGGACACTCTAGGCACTCTGCCCAGTTTGACTCAGATCTCATGTCCTTGTGAACTAGGGTCAATGGTCCCACATTGCCCATGCTTGGAGAGCAGGAGTACGTAGAATTTACATCCCCCATGGGTAATCCTTACCCTGTGAGAGCACATACAGGAGCAAGAAAGACCTGAGCCATGGCCTCTTGAAGAAGTAACTTCGAAGCATTGGTTATACTCCCATTTCCTTCAGGAATTAGACCAGAACTACCATCTATGGGGCTTTGCCTGAAGCCACAACCATGCTTGGCCTCCACCACTCCCTTGTTTTGCTTCCCCAACTTCTGAATAGTTTGTTTATACCATGAATACCTTCTCAATACCTCACTTGTACATCATTCCTTGTTCCAGATCCGCATCTGGTAAACCTGACCTAACAGAATCCCTTTTAAGACAGTTGATAACTAGTTATATTTAAAAGTAGTGTAGGTGGGTCCAACTGAGATAAATGTCCAAATTAAATATGCCATTGTGAATCTTTGCATCAAAGAGAGTTGCAATTAAGGCCAATTACAAGGTTAAATCTTGAGGAAAAGGCTTTCCACCGAATATCCCAAGCATTGATTTTAAAACAGAAAAAAAAAAAAAAAAAAGGAAAGAAAGAAAAGAAATTGTTAATTAGTAGGAATATACCCTGTCATTGCCTAGGAATTTTGAAGGATATGAAAATTTCCCTGGAAACACTCTCAACATCAATTAAATAATCCCTTACATTCTGGTTCTCCCCAGGCCACAGAGGTTCAAGGATCCCTGGTCAATAATCATCAACAACCAAACTGTTATCTCTATATGGATTTGTGCACCTTCAAAGCTGGTCACATCTCCCGTACTTCCATGTGCTCTCTAAATGCTCCCAGAGGGTCCTCTGGAATATATTTGTCATCAACTCATTCCCTAAATCCTTAAATTCTACTCTGAACTTTCTCTTCATTTTTTTTTGTTCATCCTTAAAATGTAGGTATCTCTGGAGGATGCTGCCACCTCTAAAGCCCACTAAAATGATCATCTACACTCTCTCCTTTCAAAAACATAAGCTCCTCTGAAGCTTGTGGCTCCAGAATAGACTCCTCTGACCCTTCCTTGTATTATCTCTATTTCTCCATTCCTTTACTTATTTTTATAAAAGAATATGGTCCCTCAGCACTTTACATAAGCCCTAGACCTACTCCAGTTTCTACTAGTACAATCTTTAATAGTACAATTTCTACTGCAGTAAAGCACTTAACTACACAGCGTGCTTCTTGAACTTCCAATAACCCGGTTCACCTATCCATACTAATACGTTTGGTAAAGCTGATAATCTTGCTTCTCAATTCACTGAGAATACTGAAACCATCCACTGAAATATCTCTGCTTCCAACTCCCCATACACCTATTATGATTCTGTATAATACAATGACTTCTGTCATACCAAATCTAGTTGGCCATGTTTTGCTCTCTTCTAACTTCAACTTGCAGCAGTATCTGCCCTCGTATATCACCCCTCCTTTTTAGAACACCTTTCTCACTTGTCATACAATTTACTCACAGATTATTCTAAATTCATTGGCTGATGCTACTCATTTTCTTTTGTCACCTCCTTGCGCTTTCATCTTTATGTATTAGAATACCATTAGGGCACATCTCTAGACAATTATTTCCTACCTTATTCATTCAGTCCCATGACTTTCCATTAATAACTCACAGATATATGCCTCTAGTCATGAATTTTCTCCCATATATCCTTATTCTACCTGATATCTACAATTGAATATCTAATAACCATTTCAACTCCAATACATTATGTCTTAGTTGAACTAAAAATTTTTTGATATTTTCATAATAGTTTAATATTATTCATAATTGAATATTACCGTGCATCATTACTCTAATTCTTTCTATAGAAAGCTTTTTATTCTCTGATGATTTTCTTTAAATTTTTAATTGTAAAATATAACATATATTCAGTAAGTTACACAAAACAATGGATATTGCAATCATTTATGCAACCAACACCAAAGATACCAATTTCTTTGTGAGTACTGCTTCTACTGTATTCCATACATTTTGGTATGTTGTGCCTTTATTTTTACTTATTTCCAAGTATACTCTAATTTCCTTTAAAATTTATTTTCTAATCCATTGGTTAGTTGTGTCTTCTTTAATTTCCACATTATTTATGAACTCCCCAATTTTCTTTCTAATTTCACTCCACTGTAATCAGATAACACAATTTTTATGATTCTACTCTTTTTAAAATTTATTGAGCATCATTTTTTAAATGGCCCAGCATACTGTCCATGCTAGAAAATTTTCCATATTTGCTTGAGAAGAATGTGTATTCCACTGGTGTTAGATGGAATGTTCAACAAATGTGTTTTAGGTCTACTTTCTGAATAATGTCCCTTAAGGCTTCTGTTTACTTGTTGATCTTCTCAGTTGTTCTGCCTATTATTAAAAGTGGGGTATTTAAGTCTCCAGCAATTATTGTTGACTTGTAAATTTCTCCCTTTAATTATGTCATTTTCTGATTCATGTATTTTGGGACTCTGTTGTATGGTGCACATATGTTCTAAAATCTTATAACTTCTTAATGCATAATCTATTTTCTCCATCCATTTACTTTCAAACTATGTGTATCTTTGACTCTAAATTGTATTCCCTGTGAGACGATATAGAATTTTAGTTTTTATTCAGTCTGACAATCTCTGCCTTTTGTTTGGCTATTTAACCCATTCACCTTTAATGTTATTATTGATAGAAGTAGGTGTGACATCTCGTATCTTTATTACTATTTCTCCCATGACTTCTTGTGCCTATAGTATTCCTTTGCCACTTTTTTTGGTAGGAATTAAATTATTTCTAGTGTAACATTTTAATTCTTTTGATTTTTTTCACCCTACATTTTTGAGTTATTTTCTTAGTGCATACTTGATGGCTTACCATAGTAATTTAATTTATGGAGTCTACATAAAATATATACTAATTGAATTTCAGTAAGATATGGAAATTTTATACCTGTATAGTTTTACTCCCACTTATACATTTTTGTGCTTATTTTGTTCCATATATTACATCATAACATCACATAACTAGCTAATAACAGAGCAAGAAGAAACATTTGTTTATGTAGAGTTATATTCAAATCATTCAAAGCCATCTTTTTCAGATTATGTATCCTTACTTTTATATCTTTAAATTATCATTAACTTTGCAGCATATCTCACCCTATTAATTTCTTAGTCCTATTCCCAATATAATCTAATTTGTTGTTGGGTGGCCAATTATCTCAAAAATTGAAGGGCATTTCCTTCTGAGCACATGCTATACTGTTGATATTTCTAAATTTTCATCATGGTAAGCCACTCCAAATATACTAAAAACACTGGGGCACTGACAGATATTTATTTCCTCATGCCAAATCTGTTTTATTTTCACATGTGGTAAGTATTGCCAATGAAAATTAGCCATGAGTTGTTATTTCCTTATTTCTTACACAAGCATCAATATTATTCTAATCCTACCTAATTAGTTTCAATTTGTCACTCAGGATAAAAGCATTACAAACATTCATTTAGAGGTTATTATGTTTCCTACTGAAAGTTAGGCAATAATATGCTTAATTTTATGAAATAAGGACTGAATTTATACACAACTCATTTTTATGAAATAATTACTACTATTTTCACCACCACCACCACCACTAGTCATCTTTGCAATCATCTAGAGTATTTTGCTAAATCAGTACATTAACACACTCCTGGACCATTCCCATGAGATATGTATTTAATGTACTATTTGACCAAAACTAAGACAATTTTAGATGTTCAGTAGAATATTAGTTTCTAAAATAACATAAATTATTTCATGGAAAATAAACATACTTAGCAGGAATAATATTAGAAATAAGTGAATACAGTGATGTCCTATATTATATAAAGTCACCCTACAAAATTCATGGAATATTGTAAATATTATTCTTCAAGATCTTCAAGACTGCAAACATAGCTGAAATGGTCTAGGATAAATGTTTAGACTATATTCCTAAACAAGTACATGTAGATCATGGAAAAATGTTCTTTTAAAAAAATCCACATTATTTCATTGTTAATTGAAATATCAAGAGGAACAGATCGCCTCCTGTTTTAATTCCTTTAATAGCTCCCCTATAAAAATACAGGGTGAAATTCAAACTTTTTAAAGTAGCAAAGCCTTTCACCACCCAGATTCCCCTTCTTCAGAGAACCCACTGTCAATGCTCCTGTCATAAAAAATTACTCACCTGGCTAAACACCATCCTTTATCACACCAATGTCATAATCTCCATGTGGAAAAAACCTCATCCAAGATTTTCATCTTTTCCACTTAGTGAACTCAAATATATATTTCAAGATCCTTCCAGGCATTTTATTTGCTTATTTTAAAATGTTTATTGAATGCCTACAATATCTTAGGCATTATGCTGGGGTACATGACTAAAGGGTGAGTTCATGTTCTTAATAAACAATGATCTATTGACTGTGGTACATAAAGGCAAATAATTTCAGTATAATGTATGTGTTCTAAGTTTTGGTGTACTAACAGTAAAACGGGACCTCTGATGAGGGGCCTGTTCACCACCCTAGAAGCTCACAGAAGCTTCCAGGAAGAGATGATGTCTGGTGCCATGTTTTAAAGGGAGTGAAGTCCTGAACTAAGAGGAGTAAGAAGTGGCAGATTTGAAAATCATTCTCCTGGTGCAGTTTTGAAAATCATGGCACGGTTGACAGTTCCGTTTACTTAGCCACGAATGCATCATGAATGAATAAAGTATCTTTATTAATGCATCATTAATGAATAAATTATGCATACAACATACTTTTTTAAAGTAATCTTCACAGTGTAATCCAACTACTGATGTATGCTCCTGTCACCCTACAACACATAGTTGTGTCCTTTTGAAATTACCTTTAAAAAAAATCCTACTGATTAATATAGGCACCGTCACATAGAATACATAGTAAGTATATATGAATGTATATGATTGAGACCCATGAAATTACTAATGTCAAAATATAAAATCTTCACTTTGAAATGTGGATAGACTACAACCGGATATCACATCAATTTTTGTACTATTTCATTGTTAAGATTTCCTTTTCATTAATATGAAAGGAGGCTGACCAGTGTTAAAGCTAGGAAACCCCTTGAGCAACGTTGTGAAAACAGTGTTGTTCTCTGTCACTGAAGTTTTCTGATCATAGGAAATATCACAGGTAACAAGAGAAATCAATAAGCAGGAGAGCATGAAGAAATACTCTAAGGACAGAGAAATAAAGTCATAAAAACTGTTTTCTTTTAGGAAAAGCCCACGTTGCAACAGGAAAAGAAGTTGCTTGTCATCAAATGTGGACAGGCTTTCTTTTCTAAGCAAATGACTTGAGGATATAGTAGATCAAAATATAGTTAGAAATACAGTTAGAAAAATTAATTGCCAGATTCCATTCCACAAATAATAGCCTGATTCACTCTAGAATCCAGACAAATAAACAGCAACAATGTTTTTTTTGCAGTGTTGCTTACCTTTTAGCCCATAAAAGAGAAATAAAAGGCTGATATTACAAATGAACTAAAGATAGCAGAATTAAAATTTTGAATGAAATATCCATTCTAATTCTTTTTATTTTATTTTATTTATTTATTTGACAGAGATCACAAGTAGGCAGAGAAGCAGGCAGAGAGATAGGAGGAAGCAGGCTCCCTGCTGAGCAGAGAGCCCAATGGGGGCTCGATCCCAGGACCCCGGGGATCATGACCGGAGCCGAAGTCAGAGGCTTTAATTCACTGAGCCACCCAGGCGCCCCTCCATTCTAATTCTAAGACTATTTAGAAAGTCTCCTTTTCTACAGGTTTCAATTTTTTTTTTTTAAATCTATTTATTTGAGAGAGAGGGAGATCACAAGTAGGCAGAGAGGCAGGCAGTCAGGGTCGGGGGGAGGAAGCAGGCTCCTTGCTGAGCAGAGAGCCCGATGCGGGGCTTGATCCCAGGACCTTGAGATCATGACCTGGGCCGAAGGCAGAGGCTTAACCCACTGAGCCACCCAGGTGCCCCCAGGTTTCAATTTTAAATTGAAATAACAGCTTCTCATTTTAAAACATACACTCTTTTAAAAATATCAATTCACATATATGGTAAATTTTAATTGCATTTGAAATTAGTAGTTTCTTTGTGATGTAGAAATATTGACTTCCAATCTTAAGTCCTTGGAGCAAAGCTCACTCATTACCCAGAAAATGCAAGTCCTCAGTAACTATTGTGATATATTTATATTGTTTTTTGCTATATAAGGGATACTATTCTATACAGAAAATTTGAACCATTCATCAAAATGATAAAATGTGTAAAACCATTCAATCCTAATCACACCTCTAGAGATAACCACTATAATAATTTTGGTATTTTTTTCTATTTTCACTATTTTTGCTTTATTCTTTTGCAGCTAATAATCTCTTTTGATTGTTTCAAAGGTTATTTTTAAATTTTAAGTTGCATAATCAACACATTATTCATAAATATACTCTCCTAAACAATATGAGTCTTAGAATAATAAAATGTGATCAATCTTTTCCAAATTACATATTATGATTATGCAAGTTTATAATTTTAAAATGTTTTTGCCCTTCAAATTAGATGTTTATATATATATATATATATATATATATATATATATACACACACATACCTGAGATCATGACCTGAGCTGAAGGCAGAGGCTTAACCCTCTGAGCCACCCAGGTACCCTTCTATGCTTTTGTCTTAAAATACCACATATCATTTTGATTCTTTAAAAATATGTGGGTATCCTTTTCATTTACCATTAAAATAACATTTTTAGCTTCTGCACAGTGAAAGAAACCATCAGTGTAATGAAAAGGGAGCCTACTGAACAGGAGAAGACATTTCGTAAATCATATATCTGATAAAAGATTAATATCCAAAATATATAAAGAACTCATATAACTCAATAGCACAAAAAACAAATTTAAAAATGAGCAGGGAATCTGAATAGACATTTTTCCAAAGAAGACATACAGATAGCCAACAGGTACATGAAAAAAATACTCAATATCACTAGTCAACAGGGAAATGCAAATCAAAGCTACTAAGAGATATCACCTCACACCTGCTACATGACTATCATCAAAAATACAAAAAATAACAAGTGTTGCCAAGGTGGTGCACTGCTGGTGTGAAATGTAAGCTGGTATAGCCACTATGAGGAAAAATGGTGGCGGGTGAGCGAAATGCGTGAAGGCAGTCAAAACGTTCGGATTCCAGTTATAAAATAAATAAATCGTGAAATCCAACATACTGTATGGTGACCATAGTTGTTAATACTGTACTGCATATTTGAAAGTTGCTATAAGAGTAGATTTTAAAAGTTCTCATCACAAGAAAAAAAATTCTGGTACTATGTAAGGTGATGTGTTAACTAAATTTATTGTGGGAATCATTTTGCAAGATATATAAATACCAAATCACGATGCATACACCTGAGACTAATATAATGCTGTGTGTGCTAATTATACTTCAATAAAAAATAAAATCACTCTCTTCAGGTTTTTGAAGATATTATTCTGTTGATATCTGGCTTCTGTTGTTGTTTAGAAATTATCTGGATTCTAATTGCTCTCATGTTTAGGTATTACATTCATTCAGGTGGTCAGCTTCTTGTAAATTGGATCATTAGTGGGTGCTATGCCATTTTTCCAAATTATGTGGATGGTGTATTTATTTGGAGCCTGTAAATCAGTAAGAGTCCAGTCTCCATTCTCCTGAGAGAACAGTTCTGGATGTTTCTCCCAACCTCATCAATTGTTAGAACCAGATCTAAGCAAGGGTATCATTCTTCTGCCTTAAAGTGCTTTCATGAAAATAGTATGGTTTCCAATCCAATTCCACTGATGAAGGTCCTTTCCATTTGCTATATCCCCACCACTATTTTTTTAAAAGATTTTGTTTATTTATTTGCCAGAGGAGATCACAAGTAGCCAGAGAGGTGGGCAGGGTGGGGGAGGCTTCCCACTGAGCAGAAAGCCCAATGTGGGGTTCAATTCCAGGACCCTGGGATCATGACCTGAGCCAAAGGCAGAGGCTTTAACCCGCTGAGCCACCCAAGTGCCTTCCCAACACTATTTTTATTTTTATATATTACCTGTTTTGATCCATACCCTCTCCCCTCTCCCCAAAATCAGGGTTACCAGATCAGGTATATTGCTTAACTTAAGGATAATAACAGAAGTTTTGCTAATGTTTCTTCTTAGCCCACACTCCAAACGGATACCATAGTATCTGACAGGTAAAGACTAGCAAGACTCATAAGAGTCTGCCACGGTCACAGCACTGATTTGGCCCTGAGAGGTGGAGTGAAGTTATGACCTAACCCAAAGTAGCTCACACAAATCTCACTGCAAATATAATGGTATCATATAGGGAGTTTTGTTAACCCAAGAAAATAATTTATCCCACATCCTGAGAACATCAGGTCAGGAAAAAATAAAAGGAAAATCTTGTAAGTCTGTAGAGATACACAGCTACTTATTTGCCTTCTCAATATCCTGTCATCTCCTAATCCTAGAAAATTTCCCAGCATAGTTGTCCCACAATCAATCTAAGGACACATGTTATATGAAATAACTAGGCTGATCTGTAAAGTGTCTTGGACCAGAGGTTTGGACTAATGAGCGTTTGGATGGCCCACTTGGCCCAAAGGGGGGATAGAGAAGGAGGCATGGCTGCACAGTGCTCCCTGCCCATCGTGCATGTCAGTAGCAGTAAATGCCCAGCTTGATCAGAAGTGTTATGGCCAAAATGGTTGAATGGGAGAATCCACTGTTCCAAACTTCTCATTATTTTCTTCAAAGTTGCTCTTGCTACAGGATAGGTGAATCTAAGACCATAATCCTAGTTAACACTCATTCGTAGCTTCCAGAGGTCTCTGATAAAGATCCAATATAATGCACTTGCAAATTTCGTCCAGGCTCTTGTTCTTGGGTACTTTTACTTCCAGCCATTCCTAAGTGATTTTCTTCCTTGCTGTTGAATGCAGCTTCTTATCATTTCAGTCATTTCGTCAGGTACAACAAAAATGTGCTATGACTCTGCTCATTAGTGCACGGCTGAACACCCATAAGCCTGCTCATTTCAAGAAATCAAGGACCTGGCTCTGGGGATCTGACTAAGGCATCTGCCCTAGCATTCCTGTTCCCCTGAGCCCTTCCCCAGCTATGCATAATTGCGGGCATCTACATGACACACTTTATTCTTCCTCTAAATTCACACGAGACTTTCTGTAAATAAGGGCGTCATTCAAGAGTGTTCTTTATTGTCTAGTTATTTAGAGTTCATTTGTCCAACAACATAGCAAGATCTTTGGGTGAAAGGTAAAGGTTTTTTAGATGAAGAAAATGAGCTTCTAATCTCTGGGCACTTTGTTTTTTGACAGGGTCTGTGATGTAGCTACTTTTTTTCATCTTTGGAGGAATGTCCTGAATTGCAGCAGCCCACATAATTCTCAGACATTTCAAAGACTGGGCTCAGCTTTGGTTTTAGCTGGATTTATCAGTCAGACTCTCTTTGTCATACGGGTGACAATGTTTTTAACTCATTTGCCCTCCTTCTTCTGAGAAGGCAATTCTCACAATATCATCATTTCACTAAGTTGGCTTCAAATGGTTATTAAGTTCCAGTCCTATTTCACTAGATTATGGGAAGAGCTGGTGGCAAAACTGTAAATGTACATTGGATCCCATTATGAGAGAATGTAAATCGTCCTGGTATGATTTAGAAATTTGGACTGAAAGTCAGTGTGCTGGTGGAGCTTTTATTATATAAAAGCTATAATAGCATACGGTACCCCCTCGGCCTCTTGCACTTCCTGCATAGTCTCATTCATATCAGGCACAGCTGAAGCAATCAATGAAACTCCTTAGTTTAATCCTGGACTGTCAACTGTTCACCTCCAGGAACCACCTGCCTTAAGAACTGGCCAAGTAAGAGATAATGAGTTACAGGCCTGCTGCTTAATCATTTCCTTCCAAACAGTCAAATCATATCATCATACCCACAGAGTTGGAGAAGACGTGCTCATATATGAACCCCTAATATTAAACCAAGCATTATATTGACAACATCAGGCCTTCCACTTATGTTATAAGGATTCTAAAGACATTGGTTGTATGAGTAAGACAAGGCACCAGAAGTTAAAGAAAAAAAAAAAAAAGGATTTTTCTCTCTCTCTTTAACTTTACATACATCCTTTCTACATATAATGAGGTATTATCTCTGTAGCCAAGAATAGAATAGATTGTTAGTTCATTTTTTTAAACAAGAATTCTTAATCTATACTCTCACCAAAGTATTATCTCTCTCTGGGCTAAATATAAGTTTCAATCCTCTTCATTTCCTTTTAACTTGCATGGCAAATTTATTACTAAAAAGTAAAGCATTTCATTTTATTATATTTTTAAATCCTACTTAAAATACAGCTTGATAAATAGAAACCATTTCCTGGCTCTTACTAAAGTATAAAGACTTACCTCAAAGAAAAATGCTTTTTTTTTTTTTTTCCCAGCAGAAAGAAGAAATGTACTTCTCTACCCAAACATACTTATGGTTTCACATTGGTGAGAATTTAATGAGACTAACGTGATCTAATATTCTAAGCCCCTTGCAGCTTAATGAATTGACTGAAAACAAAAACCTGACACCGTATCTTTACTACTCCAGGTGCCCGGGAAGTATTTGAGGGCCAGATGTTTCTAAGTAATGTGATTTTGTAGTTATTATCTCTGGGGCTGGGAAAAGAGGTAAATTCAGTTTGGTTCATTTTTGTTTCAATGTTCTTTTACTTTTCACTCTTCTGCACGGTATCAGTATCGTTCACATTTCTTAAGGAGTGGTAAAATAATATCTCATTAACTTAGTGTCTTTGGCTTCTGCAGACATTCTTTTTATAGATCTGTCTTTGTTGTTTTGAGTCAGAAGGCATTAAATTTAAAGATGTATGCTCTGCTGCATCATAAATAAAACAGTCAGGAGGGAGAGCCCACTTTAAACATCTATGCTGTTGGGTCATTTTCCCATGAAGAAATCATCACAGGAGGAAGTCAGACATTTGTTTGGCATAACTAATTTTATCTTCAAGTGGGAGGCTGGCAGGACCCCAAGTATCTTTGCACTCTATTCTTCAAAAGCAATGGAGTTTATGCCCTTTCATTCAGTGCTTTTGCTTCCATATGATCAGTTCCTAATTGTTCTTTTATAGAAAAAGTAGAATTTTGATCATAGAACAAAGCTGATTTTCACTGAACTTTTTATTGCCTTTCACTATTTTAGTCTGGCTAAGATTTAAAATGAAGAATCCTTTACTGAATGTTAGAGTATTCCAATACAAGTATAGATAGATATAAAATGAATGTGTATATATACCCAAAGAAAGCATTTTATTTT